>WMED01014173.1:0-14123 GCA_019650415.1 Pipa parva | reverse complement strand
TGGATGGACTTGTGTCTTTTTTCAGCCTTATAAACTATGTTACCATGTTACTATGTTACTTGTCTATCTTATACATTTAATTACTTTCCAGTCCCCTAAACTTGGTCTGCCAGGACAAGTTTCTGTATATTACCATATTCATGGTAATTGCTTTTACTGTAGTGAAGGAGCAGCAGAACCTTAGTGGTTTACTAGTGAGCAATGTAAGTGTTAGCAAGCTTAAAAAAACTATCCAGCCATATAGCTTCACTAGGATACAGCAGTGTAATAGTTAATATTGACATGGTATCTCACAGAAAGGGCGGATAGAAAGCTCTCATATGTATATGAAAATGGTCTTGTGAAGTGGTTGCCAGAGAGTTTGGTACACATTTTTGTCCACTGTATATAAAATATTTCCCTGTAACCATTGGAGTAAGTTGGCACATTTATTTTTTTAAGGATCATTGTGAGTCATTCGTTTTTCGTAAAGGGAATAGGATATAGACTTTGGGGTTCATTATGATGTAGTGGCTTGCACTACAACTTACATATTTTGCATTGTACATTTACATTGGCACAATTACATTCAATAGTAAATGTGTACATGAACATAAGAGTTAAGATCCCACTGGAAACAAATGCAGCCAAGGCAAACTATGCTTCAGTTAACTTTTCACATTACTCTAAATCCTCTTTGACGAAAGAGTTGGATTTCAAAGCTTTGCCTTTGCTGTAAGATTAATGGAAGTGACCAATATATTTCAGGGTCAATGCATGACAGAGATCATGTAAACTGATCTTTTTGATAGTACTGAAAGGTAAATAGCATTCATTTTTTTATCTTTTGAAGAAAGATGGATATGTATCTTAGAATTTTATGACTGATTTGATTTTTTATTTCTTATCTTTCTGTTCAGGCTCTGTACTATTGTTCTTCCAATCTATATTTAACTCATTAGTTGTTTGCTAATGGACCCTATCGACCACTTTAATATAAACAAGAACAAAAATGAAAACAATAACAGTACAAAAACTTGTGAGAATAAAATTGAATAACCTTCAGGGTGAATCATTAACAGGGAGAATCTTTTCTGTTGTCTAGTAACCCATATCAACCAATCAACTGTATTTAACAGTATCAGGGAACTAGAATTGTAAAAGCCAACTACTGACTGGTTGCTATGGGTTAGTAGACCTTGGTAAAGTTTGCCCCTGTTGATGGATTCCCCTGGAATGTGTGTGAGAATGGTTTTTAGTACCTATAAATGTGCCATTGTTTAAAATATAAAACAATAAACTTAAACAACTTAAAAGCACTCCTGAAATTGTAATACAAGAATTAGAGTGGGTTGGGAGGATGGAGAAGTTCTAATATACATTATATAACCAATTCTGTTACATTAAGCTATGTCAAATGTTCATGTTAAGCCAACCTAAATAGTCTATAACAACACACAACAGTGTTGTTAGACATGTTTCAAAGCTCTTGATTGGCTGTTTAGTTAGCCTTTGAAGGGTGAAATACTATTATTCTTTATGTGCATCATTTGTAAACCCAACTATATTGCTTCTGCTGCACATTATGGTAGTTATTTCAAATCAGGGCAAGTTTTAGGTTGATGAAACTTGATCTATTTCCCAGGTCCTTCTTTAAGCTGCAAAAAGACCCATTCTCATAACTTTATGCCTGGCATGGACATGACAAACATTCCAGCATTGGTGGGCCCCACTTTGTTCAAAACCATCCCTGTCGTATATAAAACCTTTTTTTTTTTATTTTTTGTTTGGGTTTTGTTTATGAAGTGCTTCACATTTGCTAATATATATGTTGCATTTTTAATAACATCTGACAACATAAATTATGAAATCATAAATTTTTTGTACTTCACCTTTATGAAACAGATTTATCTATTAGCAGTAAATGTAGAATTTAGTTCTGTTAAACTTTACGTATTGGATTTGAGCATAAACACCTCTTCATTATTTCTGTAAAAACTTGCAAATGATTGCTTAGAACTCATTTAACCATTTGAGGGTCAGATGTATAATCCCAACTTGACTCCAGTAAAACAGTTTAACTGCAGTTGCAAACATACACAATTAAATAGTGCAGGTTGCATGAATGTAAAATAAAGCAGTAGGCTTTTCTAAAAATGAAAATAATGAATTTCTTTTTTATTTCCAATTGCACCTTCTGTGTGTAAAGACGCACCCTTTTAGTGAAAAAAAAATCTCTATGTTCTCCTCATGCTGAATGGTGTATCTAGATTGTAAGTTCCTAGGGGGAGGGACTGATGTTAATGATGAATCGCTGTAAGGCGCCGCATAAGATGTCAGCGCTATATAAATAAACACAATGCAATACAATACAATCTCAAACTCCTACAAAACTTTGGCAGTCTCTTGGAGTTCACATTTAAAGAGAGTGAGAGACATTAGTGATTTCACACCCTGATTTTAAAGCTTGACTTTAAGAATTACCCACAAGCCTCTACTCAAAATGGTTACCGACACTAACATGCTGTTCACCATCATGATGTAACAACAATAAAATATGTATATTTATTTATTGCTTCTTCACCATTACTCCTATTTATAAAGTAATGTTTTTTTTGCAATGTTTCCCCTGAGGTGATATTACATTTACCATTTTCACTGAAGCCAAAACCATGTGTTCACTGTTCCTGGTCTAGTAAAATAGAAACCTTTTCCTTAGTGACTGCTTCTTTCTCTTTGTTAAGTGAAAAAATAAGTATAAAAATACTGAAAAAAAAGGGCATGCTGTAAGTATAGTGCTGTTTTTCATTACCTATGGCCATTTGCACAAGGGAAAAAATCTTAAAATATCTTAAAGGTTTTCACTTTGTATGAGTTGCATAGACAACACACTGTACAGATCACTACATAATTTCTTCTTTGATCATTTACACAAAGGGCACTGCCATTTAGTAGGTGTGGCCTAAGGTACCAAGTTTCCTTTGTCTACATGCTCCTTAGATATAGGCTCAGCACTGGTAAGCCATGTCGTAAAACACACAGACTGAAAACCTTTAAGATATTTAAAAATTTTTTCCCTAAACCTTATATTTTCCTTTCCACATATTTGTTTGTTGAAAAAAGCCTGCTGGCTGGAAAAAATATAATGTAACATGTTAGCTTTCTGTTAGCCAATATATATATAGCTAGGCCCCTCGGGTGGTAGGTATATTTTAGCTATGCACCTCCCAGATGGTTTCTACACAAAGATTTCTCCAATAGTATTAAATAGCTTTGATTTATAAGGCTTAAGCTGACATCTTTCCTTAAAAAAAAACAAAAAAAACTGGGAAAGGATCAGCATAAAAATTACATTTTGAAATTTTCAATCTTCAATATGACAGCCTGAAATCATTCAGGGTTAAGGTGAGTTTTTTTTTTTGAGGGTTTGTGTAATGAATAATCAAGATGATAAATCAGGTCATTTAAATATTGTTTTGTGTGATAAATAATGTCTATCTTTTCCTAACATGCATAAGCAAAGGAACATGGGGAACCTTTTTATCCATCCCACAAGCTCCATCTAAAAAGTAGCCCTAAGTAATTTGTAGTTTAATGGCATGGGAATGCTCATTTTTAGTTATGCTTCACATGGTTGTATAAACAAGGTCCTCAATGCATTGCGGATTGTGGTTTGGATATATGTAAGCCTTGGGCCAAGGTATGAGTAATACATGATAGATTGTTTCATTTCTGTGAACAAGCCATTGTTTTGCAGCTTAAAAGAGAATGTGGATATTGTTTCACATCTTTATCAAATATTGCATTGCCATTTTTTTTGATGTTTGCGATTAAAATAGAAGAGATTTTGATCCAGCGCATAAAGTTATTCTAAGATAAAATAATGTTTCAAAGAACAGGAACTGTAGTCAGGAAACAGCTAGTCATGGTTTATGTCTCCCATCTAAGACTTGCACATCATGCAATTGCAAAGCCATACGATTTTTCATTTTCTTAAACATTAACAACAGTTCATATTATGAAGTGGTAGCGGCATGCTCAATGACAGCTGGCAGGGGTACTTCCTATTTAATGTATTAAGTAACCTGGTTTCCTCTACTTGGATACATACAGATATTTTCTGAGAATTAATGGATTAGGAAACTATTTTAGCAGCTATTTAAAATTTGCAGAGTACCTTATTTAAGGCAGAATCTGTCATACAGCTGTTGCACAGTTAAAGCAGCCAGCATTCTCTTTTAGTTTTAGTTTTGAAGCACCTGGATGGCAAGGTATGTTTCTCCCTGTTATTTGGCACAGTTAGCAACAATCAAGACTTTACCTTGAACCAGTGCATTCATTAAAGCTTTTCAACTCATGACCCACTTTTTAACTATATGGACCCTCCTGCATAATCTTTTTGAATTCAAACACCATGTACAGTAGATGTGCTGCAATACAATGTGCTTTATGTACATGCACCAATTGAGGGAGTCTAACAGAATATTCTGACATCATAAGCATTTTTACATTATTAATGAGTTAGAAAAGGGTACAAGGAAATGTTCTTTGGTAGACATGCCACTACCCATAATAATCATCCTAACATTAAGTAGAATATACTGAGTTGATTTATCATAAACATATAGCCACCAATATTTTCAGCCTGTCTTTAAATCATTTCCTTCAACTATATGCTTATTTAATCCCAGTACTTTATAGTACATTAAGGAATAATGTAACCCTCCTGTGAAATATATACTAGTACATCCCTGTATTCATATAAACAGTTTAGTACTGTATGCTAGATCTTACAGATATCAAAGTTTATTGCTTATATATATCTCTTTATATACAGTAATTATAATCTGGCTAAAATGTATTTTTTAATTAACAAAATAAACACAAAATGCAAGCCCCAGGAGACAACGCTGTGGTACTTTCTTCCCAATGATTAAATACTGTAAAAGCTAAAAACTTTATTTTCTAACAGTTAGCCGCATAGCAAGTTTCAGCTGGCTACCTCTCTATGCTAATGCAGTTTCTCCTAATCCTCATGTCTCTTGATTTGTAATACAATCTCATACGTGGCGCACTATCAAAGTCCATAGCAAAATCTAAGTAAAAATGCCCTATAAAAGGGAGTCCTTAAAGATTAAACATAGTGGTTTGGTAATTAATGAAGGAAGAATCCTTAAAACCCTAGGGAGTAAGCCATTTTGTCCTGGTGTATTATTCACTTTAACTCTATCCATTCTTTGTTTATTTTTCAGCATAACGGGTCAGTCAGTTTTTTTTAATTTTTTTAGTGTCATTTTGATAATGAAGAATATATTATTGATTGAGATGAGTGAAGCACATTCCAAATGAAGTATTCCTGCCAGGCATCTATAAAGCTTTATTTTCTGAAGCATGCAAGAAGTGTGACAGATTTCCAGAGCACATTTTATTATGTTTCAGAGATCAGATGATACAGTAGCTGCCAGTGAACTGAAATATGAGAATTGCTCTAGCACTTCTTCCCAACATGTAGAGTCGTTTTGCCGAAAATGTCTTGAATTGATCAAACACAAGACTGATATATCAAATGTATGGACTCTTTCTATAATTTATAATCCTTGTTTAATTCTGCTGGAAACAATGTACAGTATGTAGATGATGAATCCAACATACTTCTTCCTGCTTAAGGTTTGGATCCCAGTCTTTTTGCATTAGAAAATATGGTACATTTTCAAATGCCTCAAATTAAAGTTGATTAGAGTTTTTTGTGGGATATTCTTGAATTTATGGGTTGTGGCGTTTCATTCACATAAAGGTGACTACAATGGCAGACCAGAGCATATACTGCGATCTGTATGATAAATGTTATAAGGTGTGTGGTAGAAATGCTGTTTACATCTAAAACAGTTGTACATCCCTTAGATTTCAGTTCAGCTCAGTGTAGAAGAGTGCATTCTTGCAATATGAACCTTTAAAGATACTGGCCTTATGCCAAATAGTTGGTTCTGTTCTATAAGAAAACATAGTTATTGATATAATTTGATCTTTCTTTACAGTGATTGTAATGTAGGAAAGGGAGTGTTATAACTCAATAATATATAATGATTTTTTTTTTTTTTACTGTGACAAATAGGCATTTAACTGTTTGTGACTAAATATATATAAGTTTATTGTCATATTTATTTGATTTATCCTGTATAGTCAATGGAAAATATTTTACTGCCATCATAATCCATAATTGGTTCTGCTTTTATAAATGAAACCAAAATGTGCAAAGAGAAATAGATAAACTAGACACGGATCATCTGGACATATAACTGAAGAGTCTAACGTCATATACAGAGAAATTGAGACAAAGGTTCTAGCACAGGATCAATGCAAATATCCCCTGGCACTGCTGTGATAAACATTCATGTTTTCTGCTGACCTGGTGACTGGACAATTCTTAGTAACCGATATTATGTAGCTAACATTTTTCTGTTTTTTGCTTTTTTATTAATAGGAAGTAGCTTATATCAGTCTTTGGGAAGATTACTATAAAGCTAGTACATAGTATCTTGAATTCAGTGAGTAGAATACAATCATTACTTTCAAAACCTCATCAGTCAAAGAAAATACAGCTGACACCAAGAGGGTTATTGACTATAGTCCAAATTGTCACATAAAGGGGTGAATTCACCACTTCCCCATATTCAGCTTTTCAGCAACTCTGCAATGTGGTAAATGAGCCAGCTAACGATGGTCGCACACTACACATCGGACCGCTGCTGACACAATCTAGACTTTACTATGGGAATATTATTGCAGTTACGACTTTACAATGAGAATCCACTGTTAAGTCAATAAGGAATAGAGAATCAGAGCATAGCCACCTGAAATGATGAGAATTCACTTTGACAGTCAAATTCTCACTTTAGCCAATAACCCCCCAAAACTTTTAAAATCTAGATTTACCAAGTGCTGAATGATCACATCTGGACCTATGTTACTTTATGATGCCTGTTTAATGGAATGTGTCAGTAAGGGTTGGTTATCAGAAATATAGTCTGTAAATGAAAAAATGCCCATCAGGGAAAGGAACATGATCTATAGAAAGGGGGTGATTCACTAAAGTCTGAATTGTTGCGAATAGGTGCGAATTCACCAGATACAGACAGTCACAATAGGCTGCTACTTTCGCCGTCACATCTTTATAATGAGAATATTGTGGCAGTCACGACTTTATTATTGGAAAATTGTTGCAATCTTAACTTTATTTTCGCGACTTTACAATGGGAAAATTGTCACGGATTTGCTATGGGAATCCGCTGCTTGCAAATTCAACAGTCGAATTTGCACCTTCGCGAATAACCCCCATAGTATGTATTATTAAAAAAAACGGCATCATTCCCAAACATTTTTTTGGGCTGCAGGGTCAAATCATGAATGTATTTTCTGAAGTTCAGTTGAAAACATGATAAAACATTGCAATGTTGATAGGGAAAACTGATATCATTTCTGACGATGTGAATTTTTTAACTTTTCTTGTTTCTGGTCCTTTAAGATATTTTGGTCAGTATATAAAGGTTGTATAATATACATACAGTAATACTGTATGTAAAGTAGGGCTTGTAGGGTGTGTGTACTTTCTACTCTATTGGATTTGGAGTTATTTTACAGTGTTGTGAGCAATGATTTCTAATCTAGAAGTACAATAATAATATCAAATTTTTTTTGTTTTTTGTATTAATGGTTTGCATGCTAGAACCCATATAAATTTACACTACCTTTGGTAGACATGTTGTTTTTTTTTTGTTTTTTTTAAGGGAGGATTTTTTAAATCACCCCCAAGTTAAGATGTTTTAGAATGTTCGTCATATTCATAAAGAGCTAATGCATTACAGTCTTGTATAATTTGACAAATGTTTTAAACTTTTACATCATGTTCTGGTTATTCTCATTAAGGTGTTGTCATTGAAGAACGAAGTGCTAATGGTTATTCAAATGTCACTGAGTTTGGAAATCTGTAAGCTGAATTTCATTGGTGGGTGGGATGTTATTTTTAAACTCTTTTTACAGGAAGAACTTGTAAAATTTACCAACAGTATTTTATGTAAATTACATTTATTTCCTGGGTACTGGTATCCAGCACCGCTGATAGTACCAAATATATATTCTTAATTTTTTGTTAAAAATTCTGTTCATTTTTCCCATGTTTCTAAAATATTTTTGATATTTTTGATTGCACAGATATGTTAAGAGGAGGCAAAGTCTACTCTAATTATAAAATGTCAACCACAGAATGTACAGAAGATGTATACACTGAATATTTATTGTGTCATCTTTAAGGTATTTGCAACATTTTAAGGGTTTTCCCCCTTTTCCAAGCACCAGTCATCAATCTGCTATGTTCTTCAGTACTCCCCTCTTTCTGTCATTCAAAAAAAGTGCATTCCAGCAGTTTGAAAACACATATGTACTGTTTTCTTGTAGAATGAATTAAATCATTTATATATATATATATATATATATATATATATATATATGGCCTCAATGGTATTAGTTCTACATTTTGATTAACAACAGCTCCCTGTAAGATCAGTAATAGTTATAACCATTGTTTTCTTTAAAAGCCCTTTATATTTAACTTTTACTGTCAAACAGACAACATATTCACACAATCAAATTATCTTGGCAGATGAAACCAGAAAATCATCCACACAGATAATGCAGGATAATCCCTAATGGATACAGATGACTCCAGATGGGTACTCTCTTGGAGGGAGCTTACATAATCCACTTATAGAGGGTAGAATGGCCACCTAAATCCTGTAGAAGCTACCTCTTTTCTGTTGGTGCAGATCAGCCCTTGCTGATTTTCCATAACATATAACACAAGTTTGCCATGTAACGCTTTCTGTTTCCTATGTCCTCCAGAAATAAACTGAGGAGGAACCTCTCACATATGTTACCTTTATTTTCTATGTCATTTAATAATATTGCCAGTCTTAAAGCATTTACCTTAGAAACCACCTATCCCTGCTTTGATAATTTTTCTTCTCTCTCTAATTACTTACCTGTTCTATAATGTTTGTTTGTTGACTCCATCTCATTAGCCCAGCAGGGTTGGAAAAGAACACATTCTCTATGGAAAACACTTTTAATTGGTCTTGGTCACATAGACAAACACCTTAATATAACTCTCTTGTTCTGTCACATGGAACAATCTTATATATACTCAAAACCACTAGGTGGAAGCATAGTACATTATACACACGCACACCCAAACACATATACACACAAACACACACTGTACAAAACATTTTACATTTACCTAACTTTAGAAATTTGACTGAAGTCCGTGATACAATTTTCCTTAAATTTTTAGAAGTATTTTTTCTATTTGCTATTTTCATTTATATATCAGATAAGGTAAACTTTAGTATAATTGTAAGAATGTCATCAGGGAATTCCATGATCACATAAAAAAGTGCTTGTGTGTAGGGAGAATAACTCAGAGGTGGTTCTCACTATCCCTATTTAATGCAAAATTGGGATACAGTACATCTTTAAATATTAAAAAAACTGTTATCTCATTGTGTTCCTATTGCTGTTTATACTCCTTTATTCTGCTGGGGCCAGCACTTGCTGCTGCCATTGCACCAATCAGAATGCAGTGTTCTGGGGTTGCAGTTGTATATTCACACTCTTATGCTTAGAAAAACTTCATTTGCATCATGCAAACTCACTCTCACAATGAAACCAGTCACAAGTAAAAGATATAGCTATTGGTTTTATTAGAATCCTTAAACTTCAAACTATGTGTTACAACAATTCCATATTTCCAAATTAACATGAGTTTAATGCTTTTTCCATGATGCAAGTAAAGGTATTCAGTCACAGCAGAGAATCAGTAGCAGATGGGGTCCTGCCTAACTGCTGGTTACTGCATGACAGAAATTCTGTGCTGCCAAGCTAAATTGTTCAAAACATTCATGAGTGAAATACCTCCAAATACTGTTAGGCAATATGAGTTCTTAAATGACATTGTAGGGCAGCAGTGGAATCAAGATAATGCATTCCATTTTTGTTTCCTATGCCACAATCATATCACTCAAACTGCTGCAATGCCTAGTTATAGTTATTTAGCATTGACCGGTGCAGAAAATCTATCCTATGATTCCCTAAACAGTATTTATTCACTGGAGGGATGTAAAGTAAATTAGAAAAAAATAACATAGTTGAGGTATGAAAAAGTTTAAAGTTTACCCAAAACTTTTTATTACACAGATGAGTTTAGTGATTGGTGATTATCAATGTTATAAACATCAGTCTCTGATGTAAGAACTGTGTGTTTATAAGGTTTTACTTCTAGTACTACTATGCGTTTATATATATATATATAAATGAGCACTGCAGTACTTGGTGTTACCTTTTTTATTGGATTAACAGTCATTTTAGACAAGATAGATAGATTTATATAGACAAGCTTTCAAGACATCTGTCCTCCTTTTATCAAGTCTTCAAGCAATAGACTTGATAAAGAGAGGACAAACCTTTTGAAAGCTTTGTCTACAGTCATGGCCAAAAGTTTTGAGAATGACACAAATGTTAATTTTTACAAAGTCTACTACTTCAGTTTTTATAATGGCAATTTGCAAATACTCCAGAATGTTATAAAGAGTGATCAGCTTAACAGCAATTAATTGCAAAGTCAATATTTGCTTAGAAAATGAACTTCATCCCCCAAAACACATTTCAACTTCATTGCAGCCCTGCCTTAAAAAGACCAGTTAACATCGTTTCAGTGATTGCTCCATTAACTCAGATGTGGGTGTTGATGAGGACAGGGCTAGAGATCAATCTGTCATGATTAAGTAAGAATGACACCACTGGACACTTTAAAAAGAGGCTGGTGCTTGGCATCATTGTTTCTCTTCTGTTAACCATGGTTATCTCTAAAGAAACACGTGCAGTCATCATTGCACTGCACAAAAATGGCCTAACAGGGAAGAGTATCGCAGCTAGAAAGATTGCACCTCAGTCAACAATCTATTGCATCATCAAGAACTTCAAGGAGAGAGGTTCCATTGTTGCCAAAAAGGCTCCAGGGCGTCCAAGAAAGACCAGCAAGCGCCTGGACTGCCTCTTAAAAGTGTTTCAGCTGCAGGATCGGGCTACCAGCAGTGCAGAGCTTGCTCAGGAATGGCAGCAGGCAGGTGTGAGTGCATCTGCACACAATGTGAGGCGGAGACTCTTGGAGCAAGGCCTGGTCTCAAGTAAGGCAGCAAAGAAGCCACTTCTCTCCAGTAAAAACATCAGGGACAGACTGATATTCTGCAAAAGGTACAGGGAGTGGACTGCTGAGGACTGAGGTAAAGTCATTTTCTCTGATGAATCCCCTTTCCGATTGTTGGGGACATCTGGAAAACAGCTTGTTCGGAGAAGACGAGGTGAGCGCTACCACCAGTCTTGTCTCATGCCAACTGTAAAGCATCCTGAAAATGATGAAAATATGATATTTGTCTCATTCTCAAAACTTTTGGCCATGACTGTATCTAAAATAACTGTTAATCCAATAAAAAAAAGGTATCACCAAGTATTGCAATACTTACTTTTTGCTTATGTGGACTAACATATCCACTCCATCCTACTATATAGCAAAAATCCAAGCACACCACCTTCAATATTTATATGCCCGGGTGCTATCCAAAAATAGCTAAACAAATAAAAGCAAAAATAGTTGGCACGCACTCCTGGGTCTTGAAATGAATTAAAACAGACAAAAATGTATTAACTCATAATTAAACATATATATGGATGCATAAGGTATACAGCTCATGTGCTGGCCCCTGTTCACAGCTGTTCAGGTGCATAAAAGAAACAAACCTCTGAACGGCTGTGACCAAAGCCCGAGGGGGGGGGGGGGGGGGGGGGGGGCGTCACGTGAGCTGTATACCTTATGAATCCAGATATATTTTTAATTATGAGTTAATACATTTTTGTCTGTTTCTGTTCATTTCAAGACCCAGGAGTGCGTACCAACTTGTGTTGCTTTTATTTATTCTACTATATATATGCTACTATTATATGCAACTGTTTTTTTCAGTTTGCTTTCCTTGGCATAGTATTGTCCATCTGTATGCAACTTGCTGGTGTCATGTGTGAATGCATGAGCACATCTAGCTCAGTTTGCATAAATCCTCCCTTGCTTTGCTGTGCTGTTGGCTACATAAAAAAACTTAGCTCATTTCTGCCAAATCACAATCACTTGTCTGTACGAACCTATATCATTATGAATGCTTGGCAGGGTGCTCATCATCTATGTGTTTGAAACAGCAGTCAATGTTGTATAAATTCTAGTAGTATTGGAAAAAGTGACTTTAGGTTCAAGAATGATTTTTTTTTTTTTTGTAGCAGAAAAGCAAGTACTAGTAGTTTATATTACTATGTGTACCTTTTACTTTTTCCTGGTATAGTTTTATTTCTCTAAAATATTTGGGAACTGTGTTTACACCATGGTATCGTGTTTTTCTCCCCTTTTTGGAGTTTTTTCTAAACAGCAAATGCAGGACTATGTGAAACATTCATCCAGTTGTTAGTTGATGTTTTATAAATAATTATATGAGCAAAAACCCATCATGCAGCATCTTATGTAGCACACTCATGGTGCCATCAATATGCAGCCAGGGACAGAAATAGCAGTGTGGTGATTCCATCAGGAAAGGGTCAGGTACTAAAGTCTGGGTGTCCCAACCTGTTCTTTGCTTGTTTAGTTCAATCCATGACATAACCACTAGGCATCAGTGACACACAAGAAATCTAACACAATGCTAAGGATCTCCTTTGTGTCCCAATTAAAATCAGAGATTACACATACATGGTAAATCTGTCATTTATCCATATTCCATATGTGTGAGAAAATTTTGAGAAGTGTATATCAGGGACTCAATCATAAAAAGTATCAATAACCAAAGGTACTATATAAGTAAGTAAAGGGAGATTGCTTGCATGATCCCAGTTGGAGCTGATGACATGACTCAGTGGGACCAAAAATAAGTAAATGACCACCCTTAATCTATTTATATACACTATTGTACTGTACTTACTGGTTTAAGGGTAAATATATATCAGCTCTTACATTCAATTCTTTGTTTACTTCTGTGAATTTGTAAATGAATCAAAGTAAAAATAAAACATGCATTTAGCATAAATTACTCTTCTGTAACTAATTAGTACTCTTACAAATTCGCATCTTATCTTAAGCTGTCATACAGAATATATCACATTTTACAAGGTCGTCAGAAGAGATTTAGAATTTTCCTAGCAATTAACAGTATCTCCAAGAATCAGTTCACATAGTTGTGAGTTTTATCTAGTCTTTTTCAGAAATCTTAGGAACAATTTTGATGGATTGCACAGCTGGTAGATAATGCAAATGTAAACACAGGATCTCCACATTTTTAGTATGTAATATGAAGGTAACACAGAAGATTTCATGGCAAGTACAATTTATGAGTGGTAATACAAAAAAAACAACAACTGTGTAAAGATAAACCACATGCTAAATCCCATGTGCTGTTTTATGATGAGAAAGGTCAAGAGTTATCACCAGGAGTTTAGAATGTATGTATTCTTTCTAGTTAGCTGGAAAGACTATCCCATACAACTCTTGACAAGCAATTATTGTAAAATAGAAAAGGCTTGTAGTACAACATGCATATCTAAATGGTATATGTATTACACATTGAAGTCTGTGAATCAATATGTCCTTCCACTCATTAGTTGGTGCCATGCACTGGAATAATGTGTTACAAAAAATATGTTCAGCGACTATTATTGTGCACATCTTGTATGCTGAACAAGTTATGGTAAACACAGACAATGCATATGCAAGTAAAAGCAAGTAGAAATGGTAGGAAGAACAAAAACTATTAAGATTATTAGGGAAATTCAGGGAAATCTAATTTACAACGCTCTAGGAACCCACAGCAACCAATGAGAGTTGGCTTTCAAAATTCAGTTTCCCTTCTGCCAGTAAATGATAACAGCTGACTGGTTACTATGGGTTGCTAGAGGTCTGGAAAGATTGCCCCATTGGTAATTCCCCTGTGTGTATATATATATAAATATATATATATATACAGTGGGGAAAAAAAGTATTTAGTCAGTCACCAATAGTGCAA
>WMED01014172.1:0-14123 GCA_019650415.1 Pipa parva | reverse complement strand
TAAACTATATTACAATGTTTACAGTTATAAACTATATTACAATGTTACAGTTATAAACTACCGTATATTACAATGTTAGAATTATAAACTATATTACAATGTTTACAGTTATAAACTATATTACAATGTTACAGTTATAAACTATATTACAATGTTAGAATTATAAACTACAGTATATTACAATGTTACAGTTATAAACTATATTACAATGTTAGAATTATAAACTATATTACAATGTTACAGTTATAAACTATATTACAATGTTACAGTTATAAACTAGGAGACTCACAAATACACCATTAAGGACTAAATAATCCAGGTTTGCTCTCAAATATAGGAAGAGGAACAAAAGTGAATTTAATTTTATTAAAAACAGCTTTTTATTCAGCAAAACACTCTCAGCTTTACAAGAACTTACTACTATCTGCAATGAAGCTAAATCTTAACAAAATCTCCCAAAGCACCCCCTTTCCATAGTTCATTTCTTTTAGAAACAATTTGATAAATATAGAGAACCTTATGCCAGATTCTCTTCAAATCCAACAAGGCAGAAACCATATCTATATGATTTGTAATGCTCAGTGTAAAATTTGTCACAACACCTCAGATACTGTATACATTAAACATTGAAAGCATGCAACTGTTGCACTTTGTACCTATAACTTACTAATATATATACTTATAATTTCTATTATTATGCAAATCTAGCACAATAAGTTCTCAATCCACTGAGATAAGAGCATTAACCTACTGGACATTTTTACAGCTACCATTCAGACTTCTAATCCTCTTGATGAAGCTGATGCCTATCAGTGAAATGCGTTGAGCCTGAGGAGTCCTATATTCTTACATTGTCATGCTTGCTATTACTTCACGTTTGTATTATTTTATTTAATAAAAGATACCTTTTCATACATAATTCACCATAGGGGCTTTTTTTTCCTTCCACAAGGGAGAATTGTGTGTGAAGAGACTCTACAGTTTCAAAGTATCCTGGATGTTGTTTGCCATTTGATACGCCTGCCATGTCATTACATTTGGTAAGTGCAAGCATAGTTGGTGCTGATACTTGCTATTTACCCAGTGGATGCCTTCCTATATGGGGGCTATAAAATTCACTTCAATCACACTGTTTCTTAATATTTTACCCACTACAGTGGTGTTATTCACTCTCAGTTTACTTATTGACCTGCACTTAGGGCATTCCCCTTTCTGTTTTTATTTGCTCTCTCTTGAGCTCCTGCAGTTACTTTCAATTTCTAAATTTGTCCTTTGGATTTCATCTAATCAATTGTGTCATTATTGCTTTTAAGTTGGAGCTGCAGTCACTCCACTCATTCTGGACTATTTTATGGGACTTTTATTCCGTATTAAGGTTTTTTTTACCTGGTTTTATCATATCATTGTTGTCTTTATATTTTTCATTATATTTGACCACTTTTCATATCTATTTTATTTTCTTTTAAACTATCACCCATAGGTGCTGTACTTTTTTGATTCACTTGTTCTAGTGTCTTATTTACATTTATATGTACTATAATAATATAATAATATATGTTTTTTGTTTATATCTTTTTCGGATGATGTTGAGAAAGAAAATACTTATTGACAGATGATTGAGAAAAACCTGAATAAATCCCACTGTTAAAATGTACGAAGAGTGATAACAGCGGAGCCTGGAGGTCTTTCTCTAGATTATTACAGAAATCTATGGAAATAAGCCTACAAAATATTTGGGCAATAGTGCCCTATCACAGTAGGGCAATATCACACACTTTTTGCAGATAGAATGAAACACAACCAACGAGTAGAACAATAGGTAGGTCATGTGAAAATGAAATACAGTGCAATAAAGTGATCACACCCAAATGTTAGGTGCAAAAACACTTTAGTGTATAAACACACAATTTCTGATATACAGTATGAGGGGCTCACCAAATGAACATCAAATGTTGTTACAATTTCTTCACACACCAAGTTGGGCGAAATTTATTAAAAACGAAAGCATCAATATCGCGATATCAGAATTTTACCGATATCGAATTTCGGCTGAGCCATTGATTTCAATGGCAGAACGGCTGAAATTCCGCCATCGCGATATCGATATTGGTAAAATCAGATATCGCGATATCGACATCGGTAAAATTCCGATATTGATGCTATCGATATCGCAATATCATTAGTTTACCGATTTTAATAAATTTCGCCCCAAGAGCAGTCTTTCCTAGTTTAATAAATTTTGCCCATGCATATTTTTAAAAAATATATACATAGTAATATTTAAATAGTAATTTTATTGCTTTTTGTCATAGCTGAATAGATTTAATTCTCCAAACCTCTCCTCATTCTTGAGGTGCACCATTTGCACACACGCATTTCACTCCTTCCACTAGATCCAAGATTTTAGATGTATGATGTTTCCTGCTCACCTGCTCCTGGTTTTTCTTCAGTTCAATATTCTACCCAGATGTGTAGCATAGAATGCGTAAAGCAATATCACAAGATTGTTAAATGTACATCTCCAAATATGATGGGATCCTTCTTTTTCTCTCTCCATTAATCTCTCTAATCTAGAGCAAACTGCTATGTTTCAGATCGTTATTGGCACTTTCTTAGAAATAAAAAAAGAAGAGGACACAAGTGGCCAAACAATTCATAGAATCTTTGTCTAGTCCCTTCCCGAAACAGCTCACCAAAAAAATGTGTATCAGGATCTCAAACTGTGACTGCTATTTATTTTCTTTTAACTGTTCACCAGACCAGTTCTTGTTGTGCTGTATGAGATATGATAGTATTTTATATAGAAAAAGAGGAATACTAATATACTAAAGCGCTATAGGAAAATCCCCATTACAAGACATCCAGCTGAGATTTCCAAGTGATATTTTTTGAGTAATTGAACCTTGTATTCTACAAAAAAAAAATCAACTTTTCTTGGCATTTAGATATCAGACCACCAGCTACAAACCAGAAAGAACAAGAGATCAATAATCCATGAGCTTTTCCATTCTCTCTCGTTAAAGTTGAACAATTATTTCAGCAGTTAAGCTATAAGCCAATATTGGTACTGTTCTCATTCTAAGGTCAGAATGTTCCCAGATTATATTTAGAAAACACAGTTTATTATAATAATACCTGGCTGTACTTTACAATGTCATTCTTATTTTCTAGTAGAAGCTTCATCTTGCTGATTTCCTGACACAAATCTTTATCCGAAAGGAGAGCTAAATGTATTTACTAAATCCAAGTGCAATCCTTACATCAGGTGATTTGTCCAGGGATGTGCATCACATGGAAAGGTGTGTAGCAGTAAATTCATTTAAGCTTTTGCAAACATTTGTGTGCCATATTTACACTGACATAACAGTATTTAGTATGATCTCTGCATATTTGTTGATGGATGTATATATTTATTCATTTATATAGTGCTGATATATTATGCAGCACTTTAAAAAGATTCATCCCTTGTTTCACTCCCTGCCCCGTGGAGCTTACAATCTAGTTTCCCTATTCAGTCACACACACATAGACAGACACAGATGTATGGTTTTTGGATTGTGGCAGGAAACTGGAGTGCTCGGTGGAAACGAACACAGGTCTGGGGAGAACATAAAGATGAATTTATTTATTATTATTTGTTATGTCTAATTATTCTTATAGCTATTATTTATGATTACTATTTATATCCACGCTTCTGCTATTATTTAATATTTATTGCTACTTTTATTACTCATTTTGGTCATTACCATAATGATATTATTATTATTTTCTGTTACTATGGGCGCACTTGCAATTTCACTAATTTGCATGTTTGTATTATTCAGTGACAATAAACCAATCTAATCTATCCAATGAGGCAACTTCACATTTGACACCACTAGGTGTGCTGTGGCTTCTTTTGGCAGATGGGAATGAGTTCCAGAAGAAGGGCCCCAGCAGGGAAACACCAGTTGCATTAGCACTCCTCAGCCCCCTGTTGCATCTGCACACCACAGCAAGCTACTTGATGTTGCCCATGCCTGCATCAGATACTCACAGTCCTTCAGAAGTTACATGACTTCTTTAGACAGGCCATCTGATGATGTTATGAGGATGTTATCCCTCCTATTACTGCCCTTCTCACTAGCCTGGGTACTGATACCCCTTATAGAACTGTCCCTATGCTCCCTCCGCCCTGCAACTGTCCCTACTCTCACCCACCCTAATATTACCCCCATCACTACCCCTTCTAACACCATCTCCCTTGGCAATATCCCTATCAGCTACCTCCCTTCTAGAACTACCCCTTCCCCCTACCCACCCTCCCGTTTAGATCCTCACAAACTACAACTTATACTAGGCTCATCCCTACTACCTTCTCTATCCTGTCTGTCCCTATGCTCCCTCTCCATTCCTAACTCTGTTATAGTCTCACCCAACTCACTATCCTCATCCCCTTCCATAAACTCCCTAACTCTAGCTCCCACTAACCACTAACCTTCCTATCCATCAATATCAAATTTGCTCTTCTCCAAAAAAAAACATCTACTCACACTTATTATTGCTATCAAAATGAGTAGTGTGTTTCAGGTTCCACCCGCGGATATCGATATTGAACATTTTCAATGTCTAAAATTCAAAATCAAAACTTTTTGGATCTATTGAAAATGTACAGTATCAGCGAGTTTCATTTAGCATAGTCGTCGAAATAGTACATTTCTATATCAAATTTTTTTTTATGTTGAAAAATTTGACAATACATTACATAAATGAGCAAAATTGAACAAATGATCGAAAATACATTTTGACCAAAAAGGGGCAAAAAACAGTGAAAGAGATTTAAAAAACGTTGGAAAACAATCATTCGACTTCTATAAATATCCCACAAGATGTCTAATGTTAAAATTATTTTATTTTAATATGAGGTTACTCTTGCTTCTGTATATCTTCACCAATATTAATATTTTTAATAATCATATGTGAGCCTCCATTGGTGAGAATAAATGAGATAAAGGTAATATTTATAAAACCTAAACACTCTTCGATCTGTTAATGCTGGTGTCGCAGCAATGTATCAATATCGATCTTTGCATTACACTGGCGAAAACCTCTCATTCCCTATGGAGTTGTTCCTCTCATGTAACCACGGGCAGATTTGTTTTCTTGTTGAAAAAGAATGTTTATTATTTATATTGATCCAAAACGGTAAGGGAACCTCATTGGAAACACAGTAAAAGATCAAATATTGATCTTTTACAAATAGACAACTTATGTTTGGTCTTATATAAATCAGCAAAATCAAAAAAGTCTAGCTAAATGAAAAATATTTTTTTTTTTAAAAACATTGTTGAACAGTGAAACTAATCAAAAATGTCAAAACGATCTTTTTAAATATCCTTTTAAAGTGTCCGGGCTTTATCTGTAAAAATACAATTGCTGGCTGCTATTGTTAAGTTTGATCCATTTAATAAAATTGGACCTCAATCATGTCTTTGTCCTTGTACACAGACTGAGACTGTACCATTTTTAATTTTTTTCAGGGTCTGGAAATTTTTTTACAGTATATTAGTTTTTTCTGCTTTATTAATGTATTCGGACCTCCAAGCAGCACATAGAAAAAAAAAAAGTGCCTCAATTTTCAATTCAGGGGGTTATACTCTAAAGTCCTAATTCGACTGTCACTGTAGCAGTCTATTGCAACTGTCTTTAGCTGGCGAATTCACACCTTTAATTGACAATTCGGACTTTAGAGAATAACCCCCATAATCTTGACATAGTAGCATACTATATAAGGCATGAAAGAGATGCAAGTCTCTTTAGTTCCACCTATTATCCTCCAATGTTGATCCAGAGGAAGGGAAAATAACACGATGCAAAAGCCAGTCATCCACGTGGTAGGGAAATAAAAAAATCTTCTCCATCTCTAAACATGACAAACAGATTAATTCTCTGGATCCAGAACCAACCTCCATTTATCTACAACCCATAACTTATTATCTAAAACAATGGATGTGAGCACACTAATATATATCTTGTATTCAATATTAATAGTTTATGGTGCTACCATAAGGTAATAAACTATACATAATGGCGAAGAAAGAATAAGAAAACCTATATGGTGCACATAGATTTTATTAATGATTGAAAAGAAAACAATATAAATAGCGCAAAAGAAAAACCATAAAAGCATTTAAAACCAAAAATCCTAAGTCATTAGACCAAACAGCAGAGGATTCCTGAATATCAATATAATGTATAGATAAGACATATATAAACAGTAAACTAGATACAAATAACCTACAGTGTATTCTATAAATAAATAAATACCAGTCCAGAAATTGTCTCAGACTTAAGGTCTGTGCAATGTCGTGAGAAACAGATTGGAGCAAATAGTTTAGAGGTCCAATGACTCTCTATAGGGCTTTAAATGCAGTGCCGGCTTAGTAAAATCAAGCAGGTATATGCTGAGCTGATGGCTGGAAAAGAATCCTCTGCTGGAGGACGCTATAAACACCGGACGCGTTTTGCCTGTGAAAGTACAACAGGCTTCTTCTTCGCTCTCTGGCAAAATACCCAGGACACACCCATACACCAAGTTGTATAAACTAGGGTGAGCCCTGATTGGTTAATCTATCACTCAGCAGAAATCCAGTAAGGACCTGCTGGATGTGACTCACAATAACAAGTATTATATTACAACAGGTCACTGAAGCGGGCTCTAAGTACAGATTAGAAATATAAAATGGTAGAACTGGTGAATTTGAAGCGTTTCTTATGCATCAGATTTCACCAGGGCTGCACTTATTTAAAAACAAAAATCTGAATAAAATTCAGATAAATGGCAAAAAAAAGCTTACATTTAAGGTATCTTCACAATACAGCATAGAATGGTAAATCGAAGCTCTTGTTTAGAGTGTCATAGAAAATTAATAGCAATTCATACAAAGCCAAGATGGCATTATTTAAACTACTGTAATTGAGATAGAGATACAATAACTGCCAAACAGAATTCTGCCTGTGAGCAAAATTGTAATTATTGTGAAAAGAGACTCACGCTAAGTATACAGCCTTCCAATGAAAACATGCTGCACAGAATAGATTCTTTATCAACATTCACTTTTACCACTTTGAATCACAACGATTGTTTTATAGAATGAAACCCATTTACATAAATTAGCAGTTCCTGTATTTACACATACTAATCCAATCTAAATAAAACAACTCGACTAGTTTTTAACAATCCATTCTTATCACTTCATAAAAAAAAACTTTTGACGCTTTCCTAAATAAAACATTTGAAATTGACTAAGTATTTCTGCAGTAAGAAATAAACAATAAGAGATTTTAGGCCTCCAGCTGATTTTAATATTTAAAAAAAGCTTGCCGATCCGGTAAACAATTATTAAAAATAAATTGTATTTCAAGAAACAATTAACGGTGCAATATTTAAGGTTCTGTTGCCATTCTTTGTTTGTTTCTCGTCATTAAAAACCTGGAAAACAGTGAAATCCCCACAAGCTGCCACTTACATCTTGAAATGCATTTCCATAATATTTTAGGCAAAAATGGATTACATTCGAAATGACTGCTCTTGGCCTTTCCAAGTTTCCCAAGTGAAATCTCACGAGATTTTTTTTTTGAGATTTCGAGATCAAGTTTTTCGATCTCGATTTTTCAAAAAAAATTTTTTTTCGATGGAAAGGTACCCATATTTTACATTAGTGGCATGACTACCTGTCCATCAAAAATTTAGATAAATCGAGATTGAAAAACTCGATCTCGAAATCTCAAAAAAAAAACAATCTTGCGAGAACAATGTGAGTTTTCTCTCTGTATTCTTAGAAAGACCCGGGGGAGAATTCACCATAGTGCGAAGTGAGGCAAAGGATCTGGACCTCACTTCGCACTATGGTGAATTCCCCCCCAGAGCGGCCTTTCCGAGTTTAATAAATTTTGCCCAAATTTGTGTGTGGTAATATGATTGTTTACCTACACAATATATTTCTACCAACACTATGTACAAATGCACACATCACTTCAGTCAAAAATGTTTGCAGCAGTCTAAATATGTTACAGTGTAGTATATAAAGGTATAGGTAAAAAAATGAGTATTACAATACTTGGTGATACCTTTTTTAGTCAGTTTAGATAGACAAGCTTTCCAGAGGACTGTCCTCCATTTATTAAGTCTCAAGCAACACTGAGTTTAGAAATCAGAAGCGAGTTACAAAGCCATGAAATCAGGCAAAAAGACATTATACTAAAATAAACTATTGGAACATAAAGCAATCACTTGTCAGAAATATTGATAGGAATAGGATATATATATATATATATATATATATATATATATATATATATACTGTATATATATATATATACTGTATAGAGAGAGAGAGAGAGAGAAGCACTAACTAACACAGCCAGCCAGGCTGCTCCGACGGCAGCACTAACTAACACATCCAGCCAGGCTGCTCCGAAGGCAGCACTAACTAACACAGCCAGCCAGGCTGCTACGACGGCAGCGCTAACTAACACAGCCAAGCGCCTAAGCACCTCTGAACGCAGAACTAGCAAAGGCAAGCGCCTCCATCCAACTCTCCCGAATGCATTGAAAGCAGACACTGGTCTTCAGTCTTCAGATTTTCCGGTACACCGTACCGGTGTGTAGCGGCACAAAAAAAGCACTGGAGGTTAGAATTCTGTCCTTTAGAGACAATCACAGTTTTAGGCTGGGTTCACATGAGCGAATAATGCTCTGTCCTAAGATGCATCACAACAAACTTCTGCAAATGATTTCTCCCACACATTATTTATGTTTCTGACTTAACACCTTTTTTCATAATGTTCTATTTTCTCAGAACACATAGTTTACCATTTGTGGCAGTTTATCCTTCACTCTTTTTTTTCTTTACACCAAAACGAGCGTAAATATAACATACATTGTTTAGCCTTTATCTGCATTAAATATAACAAACAGGGAAAAAAGGGCTAAATATCCAGAACAAAGAAATGGTTAAGAAAAGATCGGAAGTGGTCGGTCACAGAAGCTAAATACTGCAGACAAGAGCTACATCAATCTGATGTGCCTTCAGACTTTACATTGGCACAGTAGAATATGTTTGTTTGGTCGTCTTAATACTGACAAAGCTTTCAACAAAGGTGTGTAATAAGATAATATTCATATGTATTTATTTTAGTGAAGAGTTACTATTGGTAAGGTAAGATATTGCTTGGTGGTAAATTGCTTTTCTTTGCAGAAG
This sequence comes from Pipa parva, assembly GCA_019650415.1. Classification (NCBI taxonomy): domain Eukaryota; kingdom Metazoa; phylum Chordata; class Amphibia; order Anura; family Pipidae; genus Pipa; species Pipa parva. Next base: position 4,881 of record WMED01014172.1, on the reverse strand, counting down.
AAAGCCTGCTTTTTCCTTATTTTACTTTAAGAAATATTTCTTATGTACCTTTCTCACTTCTTTCTGCATCCGTTTCTATGCCTACGATTTTGTGCATGCATTTTTATGTAGCCATATACTATATAATTCACCTTGACTTAACTTTGGGCTGTATATTATCTCAAGGTTTAAGCTATTTACTAATACATTATATTTACTAAAAGACCAATTTCACCTTTTCAAGTTTATTCCCTATAAATCTTGCTGTTTGACCAGTGGGTGACTAAGCAGTTAGCACTGATGCTTTACAGCACTGGGTTCTAGGTTCAATTCCAACCTGTACTCCATCTGCATGGAGCTTGTATGTTGCGTGGGTTTCCTCTGGGCACTCCGCTTTCCTCCCACAATCTAAAAACATACATGTATGTGACTGAAAAGGAAAACTAGATTGTAAGCTCCACAGGGCAGGGACTAAAGTGAATGATGAATCTCTGTAAAGCACTGCATAATATATCAGAACAATATAATTTAATTAATACAATAGATATCGATCGAGATTTTTATCAATTGAAACCTTTTGATTCGCATTCAATGTTAAAGTAGCCAAGGTACTAATGTAATTTATGGCTACTTATCCATCAAAAATTCTGAATGAAAATTTTCATCAAAAAATTTTTATCAGTAAAAATCGATAGAAAAATATCGATCGTTATTTACCAGACAGCGAGATTTACAGGGGATAAATTCAAAAAGGTGAAATTGGCCTTTTCGAGTTTAGTAAATTTCGCCCATATATGAATCAAAGTTCTCTTATTCACAAACTTATAAAGTGTGCAGGTAAAAAACATACAAAATCACAAGAAGCACCAAATTACTTTATTTATTTTTTTTTAAATGTATTCCATACATTAGTTCAGGGGTGGGCAATTATTTTCGCCATCGGGCAGCGTGAATGTCGTGGATGGCTTCAGAGGGCGGGGGTGTGTGTCTAGCATGCTTACGCCTATGACAGTTGGCCACGCCCCCTCAATTTTACATCCTCACGCGGGCCAGACGAAGACGTCTGGAGGGCCAGATGTGGGCCATAATTTGCCCATCCCTGCATTAGTTCCTTAATAATAAACACATTCCTTTATTGTATGTAAAAATGGTTTTGAAGATGATGGTAACTTTCCATGAAAGGAACCATAGGTTTGTATATACTTCTATACATATATTCATTTCAAGCATTTACATTTTAAAAAGCTCTAAGTTGTGAGACATAAAACATTTATCCAATAAATTACATGTCTAACAGATTTATATAAATACTAATAGTGATCATTATGTATAATCAAGAAGGGCACCTACTGTGAGAGGCAAATATTTTTATGCATACAGTCTGTAGCCATTTCAAGCATGAAATTATAGAATACATAATATAAAATGCTATGATATATTTAATGTAATTGCTTATGTTTAAAAGCAGACATCAACAAACCATTTCAAATAAACAGAACTTGCCATCGGCACTTTGAAATGAATATTTTATATGACATTTTTAAAAAGGTTGTATCTATAAATATTTTAATTATTTCAATATTTGTTACTTTCTGTTTCCTTGAACAAGAAAAATCTTCATAATAGAAATGTTGCAGGGAAAGGATGTTTTCTGTTTTTTATTTCAAATCTTAATATTGTTTGATAGATCATCATTAGTTTAAAGCATGGGATTAAAATATATCCCATTGCTAACATTAGGAATTGCTAACATTTTTTACACAAGTGTTTACCTGGTTCTTTAAAACCAGATTTTAGGCGGGCGTTAATTTTACTTCTTATAACAGGTCTTAAAATTGTTCTAACCTTCACAAATCAAGTGCGCCTGATCTTAAACACTGATTTTCACAAAACTAAAAAAACAGGCGCGGCTGGTGCAAAATGGACGCAAAGTGAATGATAAATTGCTAATAAATGGACGCAAATTGCTAATAAATTGACGCAAAGTAATTTGCATCTATTTTTTAAAGTTAGTTCCACTTGATACATTTCCTCCTAAGTGATTTAGAGTGCTTATAATTCCACAGACCTGCCAACAGTTAAGAGGAGTGGTTGGGTATGTTTTGTTTAGTCTGACTGAGTATAATACCAGTATACATCAAAGATCTTGCTTGATATACTAATATATTAATTAGTATGCTTTCTCAAATTCTTTAACTTAGTGATATAATGATAACATCGATTCCTAATTTTGTCTTTGTTTAGGTTTGCTTGATTCTGGTGGAGTAGCTCAAAATTTCTTATAAGATGAGATAGATCCTTGACTTGGTATTTTTTTTCAGTTGAAATAGGAGAAAAAAATTGAGATTTAGGATAAATCTATAAAGTATTTTGATTAATAGAGGTCTAATTCTGTTTGAAGCTACATAAAGATTTCAATATTATTTTTGTAAACAAATAAGCTGCCATCAAAAACTCCATGTTCATCCAGAGATATATTTTGAATATTCAGGATTAAAATTTTAATTTAATACGGATAAACTACTCCAGTTCTACAGTCACCCACCATGTGCCAAAATTATACTTCAGTAGGCTTTTTACAAATATCCAGCATTATAGCTTCATGATACCAAAGGATATTAAGCACTGCCAGTCCACCTCTTTGTTTATGGAAATAAAGAGTAGTTAGGGAAATGTGTGATCTTATTGGCCCATATAAAATCTAGGAAAACAATTCTGTGTTTCTCTAAGAAAGGGTCCAGGCAGGGATGTAGGAACTGTTGTCCTACAGTATAGTAATTTGGATATAAATGCATTTTCTCTTCTGATATTCTGCCAAGCCAAGAAGTATAACTCTTAGGATTTTACTTTCTTGTTTGAGTTCAGTGGGTAGATGGGGAAATTGTATTTAAAAAGGTAAGTCTGGATGCCTAGTACGTTTAATGTCTAACTATATGATAAAGTCTCTACTCCTGTCAGGAAAAGGAACCAAGTGCAATGTCCAAAAATGCCATTGGGAATTGTCTAGGAAGTGGTAAGTGAACTGGGATCCAAGGAGGAGATAATGTTAGATCAGGGAGCTGTCCACTGAAAATCCAGTCTAGGAACAAGAATTACTGTGCTGGATGCAGTAAACTGCTTCTCATAGGTAGGAGATTTTGACTTCGTCTTCTGGGCTCGGGGCTGGGTCCCGTAAAATGCAGTTTGTTTTAGTGAGTGTGTTTTGTTTTTTCCATTACAAGTTGAGCACAGGTATAGTTTACGTGGAATGATTTACTTGCTGAAATATGTGCGCAGAGCTGTCCAGCTTGCTGTTACTCCATGACTAGGCTCCTACCTCATAATTGGGTTTTTGATTACAGTTAGTCTGCAATTCCCAGTTCCTAATACGGTCTCTGTTTCCATAACATCAGACTCTGATACACTTATCTTGACTAATTATGCATTTTTCTATTATAGTTATATCCAATTTATCTACTGCTTTATAATCAGTAGTCAAAAATATCAATAAAAGTAGAAATGAGGCTTGGCAAGATGGTGACATGAGCAGTAGTGTTGCACAGAGCTCTGTGCCTGCAATAATCCTGAACGTTACTTAGAGTGGTTATTCCTTATCTGTTGCAGAACATTTTCGAGCTCTCACAACATTTGCAATGTATTCAGCCTGAAACTTTGGACAAACTACAGTACTATTCCTACCCGCTATCATCACCTGGGGCTCACACAGTGCCTGAGACCTCTGCAGAAGGGGACTCTTGTGCCGCTGATCCTAGTCTAGCTGAACCATGCACTAAGAAATACTGGAGAGCTATTACTCCAGTACTACAGACCTATTACTCTGTTGTTACTATGTTAAAACAAAAAATATCTAAAAAAAGGGGAGACTGGCAGTAAAAGAAAGTGACATTTGTCTTCATTTGTAAACAGACCAATTTCCTTTACTATTAATGATAGACATTCCCTGGGCATATCTGAGGTTTATGAACCAATTCATAAGCACATAAATAAGTGGATAAAAGTCTGCATTAATTGCACTTTAGGAGATTAACACATATAATTATAATTGCAGTAATTATTTCCTTTTTAGTGGATCAATGTAGCCAGATAATATTTATTTGGTATGAAACATGCAGTTTTACTTGCAGGAAAATACTAGTTTAGAGATATTATGTTGTGAGCTTACTTGCACTGTATGACTGAGATCTACCCACAGATTTTCTGTTAAGGCCATTGCAAAATATTTCATTTCATGATATAATTTAGAACTGATTCAAGTGGTATGACTGTATTGCTTGTCTTTCCATACAAAGCCAAAGTACTTCAACTACATTTTTAACCATTGTCCCATGGCAGGGAATGAATAATTTGAAATATTTTGTTATGATCACTCAAATATTTGACCCAAAGTATTGAAGTTTGCAAATAAGTGCAAGTTATCATTATGGTCTTTTTGTACTTGTTGAATGCTAAAGCTAGAGTGTTCAAAAACAATGTGATCAAAAGCATTAAAAACATTATCATGAATTCTTTTCTTTTAAAATATGTTTAAATGGGGTGGGGTGGTGGGGAAGGGTTACCTGCCAGGACACTGTAAATTATATCATCTAATAATTGTCTCTCCACTGCAAAATCAATGCATTTTTCCATTTGTGTAATATTTTTTATACAACTCCACAGCACAATAAAACCCATACTACTCCAATTTCTTCTTATTTTTTGGGTCCAAACATATATAACATGTGGCTGGATTGGTTTTCTCATTTAACATTTTGTGATAGATTTAAGTTTGTAGCACTCCAGCACATGGGATTAAGATAAAGTAAGACAGTAAAGGAATTCATAAACGGGGCAAATTTTACAGAGGTGTACAGTCATGGCTAAAAGTTTTGAGAATGACACAAATATCATATTTTCACATGATCT
>WMED01014170.1:0-14125 GCA_019650415.1 Pipa parva | reverse complement strand
CTCACACTTCACACTGTCCCAGTAGTCTGCAAGCTAAACACACTTTAGCCCCAGCACACGCACACACAGAGAGACCTTCTCTGTCTTTCTCTCTCAGACTGAGAGAGACTCAGGGGCCCTTTCCTAGCTAATTTGAGTGTCTTTTAAACTAGTTTCTCACACCCAGGTGCTCTAAATTAGGAAAAACCTGAGATGAAGCATAGGAGTGGCCATCCCACCCAATCTCTACAGCCACTCCCAAACCCTGGGCCCAAATCCAGTTTAAATAAACTACTGACAGTTTAACCCTGTCAGTCTCTAATGTTCCCAGGGTTTCTATGCCAGAGTTAACAGGAGTTTTACTGGCACATACACTCCATCCTTAAACTTCACGCAGACCCGTTTACAATAGTTATTAAGTCATCCCTTAATCTTCTTTTTTTCTAGACTAAACAAGCTCAGTTTTGATAATCTTTCTTGGTGCTGTATATTGTGCATTCCTTTAATTATTTTAGTAGCCCGCCTTTGAACCCTCTTAAGCTCAACCACATCTTTCTTGTGCACTGGTGCCCAAAACTGCCCACAGTATTCCATGTGTGGTCTGACCAGTGCTTTGTAAAGAGGTATAATAATGTTCTCGTCATGTGCTTCTATACCCAGACGCACCCAGTTCAATTGTATGTTTCCAGAAATGGTTGAGTTGGTGGTATTTTAGCTAGTGGAGTTGATTGGGTGTTGTTCATTGGGTTATTGCATTATGTATTATTGGGGCCATGATGCTTGGGTATGTTGTAAGTGGGTTTGCTGTGGCATTGAAGTTTATCAATAGTTCTAATGTGTTGTTTATTAGTGGATGATTGATGTTTGTTTTTTTTCTGTTTGATGTGTAGCCAGGGGAGGATTTTTAGTGGAATGTTTGTATAGTCCTGTTCCATCTGGACCCAGAGTTTATTGTGGAAGTTGTGTTGCCAGTCAATTTTTCATTGTAGAATCACTGCTTTGTAGTAAATAAGAATGTTGGGGAGTCCTGTTCCTCTCTCTTTTGTTAGAATTCTTTTTCTGGTTTTGCAATCTTGTTTTTTTTTTTCAGACATTTAATTAAAGTATCTATATTTGGGTCTAGTGGGATGTTTGTGTCTGTACCTATTATTTTTGGACCTTTAGCACAGGTCTCTAGAGTGGCTGTGAATTCTTGCATGGTTTGTAGTTGTGCTGCATTTGGTAGATATAGTGCTGCTATAGTTATCTCTTTTCCTTGAATGAGACCTGGGATTATATTAAATCTACCTTCTTTATCTTTGTTTTCACTTAGGATGTTGAAGTCTGATTGTCTGGAGAGTAATATGGCTGTTCCTTTTTTTTTTCTTGGGGGTTGCTGATTGAGCAAATATTGAAATTTTTGGTAGCCATTTTGTGTAGTTATCTTTTTTTGTAATGGGTTTCTTGTATAAGTAGGATATTTACGTTATTTATGTTGATTTCTCTTTGTAGGACTTTCTGTTTTTGTGGAGTGTTCAGTCCTTGTGCATTTTGGATTTATTTTATTTTTTCTTTCTCTCTCTCTCTCTCTCTTTCCTTCCTTTCTGGGGGGGTGGGAGAGTTGTTTGTGAGGGGGTGGGATTATGTGGATAGTAGTGTGTTTGGTGGGGTTGGGGTGGTTGAAGTGAGATCCACCAAGTGGTTTGGCAATATATGTATATATAGTGGTACTAAATGAGTGCTTGGGGGGGGTGTTTTTGTTGTGTTGTCAAAACTCGACAGTTACTTCTTTCCTTATTGGGTTCTGAATCAGCAAATAACCAAAGTATTGATTATTAATGAGTTTAACGAGCTCGGAGAAAACTTAAATCTAAAGTAATAACACACACAATCTGTTAACTCTGACAAGCCTTCTAAACTTTAATGGGCTGCGACAGTGATTTATAGACAATTTGTTAGTCCGAAACTATCTAAACACGTAAATATGAAATCATAGTCTAATTGGCTAAGCAGAATCAACATTAATTGTTTTGAGAACATTGAAATCCACATCAGTAAGTGACCTTGGATTCTGCGTGAGCACTTTCTCTAGAGAAAGACAAAATTCCTTCAAAATAAGCATTTTGCAAGGTTAACTGTTTGCTATCTATCTCTATATGAACAGTTAGTACTCAGTACTACATTAAAGAGACAGAAAGACATAATTATGTGGCAAGGATATGGGCTAACAGTACATGTTGCGAATCCAGTATGATAGGCTAAGGTTATGCATTAAAGGTATATGTGGATGAGAATAGTGTCCATAGTAATGTCCATCACAGTTGCTAGTGTTGGTGAGATTTGGTTTTGTTTGTTTCCTTTTTCTTTTCTCAGATCCAGGCTCTATATTGGGTTGTGTTGGGTGTAGATATTGCTTTTGTATAGTTTGTTTTGGTGGGCAGTGTTGGTGTCTGCTGTATTTGTGTTTGTTGGATTATTAAGGTATGTTCTGTCTTCCCTTGTCTAGCTATTCCTGTGAGTAGTGTTTGTCATTGTCTTTTTATTTCCTTTGTGGTTAGTATGTTATTCAGTCAGTCAGTGTAGCATATTAGGTACAGTTGTAACAGTGTTGTAAAAATAATCATTATGAACAATAATATAACAGTATTATAACAGTACTATTTTCAAACATTAACGCATATTTCCTTTACCCACCCTCCTCCCTTTCGCTCATTTAGGGAAAAGCTGGGAAGGACAGGGACAGAGGGCATGTTCTTAGCTTTGTGGGACCTTTTTCATGGGTCCTAGATTATTTGAAACCTTTTTCTTTCCTTTTTGTCTAGGTTTGTCCTTTGATGCTATTAAGGGTCTTTTTATATTTCCTTGTGAAATATAGGATTCCCACATTGTTGTTGTGGTATGTGTGGGTTTGATTTTTCCTTCTAGTTTTTGTGTTGTTTTTAGGAGCATTGTTTCTTTTGTTGTTGGTTATATTGGATCAGTTCTCTTTGTTTATTGTGTTTTTTTTCACTCTCTCTGTTTTTATTATCTGCATTGGTTCATTCTTTTGTGTATTCTGTTAGAATATCACTTCCCCATGAACCATAGCAGAATTCAGACCACTCTGTTAAGTCTGGTTTTAAGATTTTTAAGTGACAGCAGAATGGTTGTAGATCCAGGGGTTCTCTTAGCGAATGTGTTTTGTTGTTTATGGTTGCTTGTAAAGCGAATGGGTATCCCTATTTATGTTTAATGTTTTGTTTTTTGAGTTCTTGCAGAAGGGGTTTGAGAAGGCGTCTTTGTGTGATTGTACTGCTGGATAGATCTTGATATAATGTGATTTCTGATTTTCCAAGCAATATTTGTCATAAGGAGTGTGTTTTTAGTAATATTTCTTCTTTTGTACCTTAGTCGTGTAGGCAGCATAGTACATCTCTGGTTCTGTCTGGCCTATTTGGGCCTACTCTGTGTATGCGGTCTGTTTTAATGGGAAAATCTGTTTCTCTGTTAAGGATATCATTAAACATTTTGACCATGTCGTCTAGCAGGGAATCGCCTGTAATGTTCTCTGGTATGCCCCTTATACTTATATTGTGCCTTCTGCCCCTGTTTTCCAGATCTTCAATGTGTCTCTGTAATAGCTAGTTTATTCTGCCTTGTTCCTTTAATTTTGTTGTGTGGGATTCCACTTGCTGTTGTGTATTTTGTATGTTATTTTCTATTTTTGTCAGTTTTGTTTGTATTGTTTGTATGTCCTTGTATAAAGTATTAAGTTCATATTTATTGTTTGTTGCAGGGCTTGATTTACTGCCTCCATGTTCCCTTTTCTCAGAATTTTTTTGAGTAGTTCCTTCTAATCTGTGGTGGTCTGAGGTTGATGGTTTTATTTCCTCTTGATTTATTGCAGTGGGTTCTGTTTCTGCTTTTCTGGGAGAGTTGGGAGATGTATGTTTTGTGTCTCTGGTTTGTTCTCCTCATTTGCTGCTGTGGTGGCCATTTTGGAAATTCCTTCTGTGCTTGTGTGCTTATCGAATAGTGCTGGTATTTTGCAAAGTGATTCCGTTGGTGCAATGGATGTGTGGCAGTGCTGTATAAAGATGGAGATAAGAACAAAGGACAGGGGAATTGCCCCTAGCATGATACCACAAAAATGATAATATATATATATATATATATATATATATATATATATATAAATTATGATTTATATTTCATATTTGGGCTTTAATTTTATTAATTATAAACAGGTTGCACTATGTATATTTGCGCTTTTTCCAGAACATCTCTCGTTCACTTCATCTAACAGTGAATAAGTACACCCAATAGAGTTTTGGTTATCAAATACAGAGTACCTTCCCTTCTCCTGGGTTGTCTCTTTGGGGGATTCACAGTACTGCAAAGCCAAGTTGTAGAACAGAGTCTTTAACCACTAGTCCTTGTTTCTCTCACAAGGATTTTCAGCCACAGAATCAACTTTTCAGACTTCCAACTCCAACCACACCCAACTGGTTCTCCCAGCTGCCTTTTTAATCACGCTCTAGTCTGCAGTTAGGGTGATTTACAAAACCTGGACTGACCTCTAGAAGTATGTCTGCAGAACTGGGGCAAAATAACTCCCCTCAAATACAACACCCTCACATGGGGAACTGCTGCACTGTATAGGGCACAATGGAGGGAAGACTGTTGGGGGGGGGCACAATGGAGGGGGACAGTTGGAGGGGTATTTTAGCATTGTCACCTGGGGCACAATTAAACCTTGTCCCAGCACTGTATCTATATGGCAGATATGATTCAATACCATCAAATACAACATTACACTGGTAGGGCCTAAGCTACTGCATGCAACATATGTATTAATGGGTTTAGGTAAGGGAGGTTGTTAACAGCAGATACAGGAAGATATGGGCCTGCACTAAATGACAATCTACGGCAATGGCACACATAGAGGCACACGTGTTGGCCCCTGTTAGAAGGGCATAAACATATTGCTGAGACTCCCATTCCCTTGACCCATAAAAAAACACATTGTAGCTAGAATTCACCATAGTGCGAAGTGAGCTCCGGATCCTTCGGCTCACTTCGCACATACTGTTATGCGCTTGCTGATGTCCTGCACGCAGACATCAGCGAGTGCTTTAAAGGGATTCCAGTCTCGGCGAGGCAATTCTTTTGGTCTCGCCGAGACTGGATTCCCTTTAAAACGCTCACTGATGTTCGCGTGCAGGACATCAGCGAGCGCATATCAGTCAGTGCGAAGTGAGGCGAAAACTCCTCACTTCACTTTGCACTATTGTGAATTCCCCCCTTAATGAGCAGCTAACATCACCCAAAGAGATTGTATAGCAGGGGTCTCAAACTCTTGGTCCGTGGGCCAACTGCAGCCCTTGGAACGATAGTTTGCGGCCTCCACCTCAATATCAAAGTTTAACCCAATCAAATGGGTCCTGTGCTCCACCAGGTGTTTTTTTCGCCAGTGGAGCGCTTGATCCAATACAGAGGGAGTCCTGGCTGACTCCCTCTGTGGTTTGGGGAGGGCTCCTGTGACCTGATCGGTCACAGGAGCCAATAGGTAACCTGGAGCACATGTGATCAGCGCTACTGGATTCCTTCTCCTGTTTAGTGCTGCCAGCTGCTGCAGCAAAAGCACGCGCTGCCGAACTCTACCTGAGGGGTAAGTAAGACTCTCCCACCAACCCCCCACAGCCACTCCTGATCCCACCGATCCCCCCCTCATGGCCACCAATGTTTTCCAAAAATGAGGCCTGTAATAAGAATGTGTGAAGTTATGGATTCTCCTTCTCCTTTGTGTATTTTATTCCTTTCATTCCAAATATTATCCAGTCAAGTATTTTAACCCCCACAACTGGCGTTTCACAGTTATTGTTTGTGTTAAGTGGTTATAACAAGGTTATCTGAACAAGTTATTAGGCTAGGTTCACACTAGCGTATTATGCTCTGCACATAATACGATAGTGTGAAAAAAAAGAAAAATACGCGGAGCGTATTTTCCTTTTGAACTTACCAGCGACAGTGTGAACGCTCCGTTGGCGTTCACATCACTTCCTGTGTGGTCGCATTTTGGGTGTAGCGTATAATACACAGTGTTCCGGACCCTGCATATGCAGATCATATGCTAGTGTGTCCAGAACTAGGTAAGTAGTATCTGCTTGCATTGAGCCGTGTTTTTATTTCACACTAGCGTACTATGCTCTGAGCATTATATGCTAGTGTGAACCTAGCCTAAGGACAATTCAGTGGAGACAGCCAGGAAGATTATAATGCAAGGAAAGCTATAGCTTTTTTACAAATTGAGATAAATATATGGGAGTGTATGGCATAGATAAAAGAAAACACACTCGCATGCAAAATATGTTTAAAAAAATTGCCATACTGCAATCTACCATACTTCCGCAATGATGTGGCTATGCCTTTGAACTGTACGAAAATAGGCAGTACTGTGCCATGGCAAAGCCTTTGTGCTGTTGTGTGGAAAACATTCGAAATATGCATAGATGCGGAGGGGCATGGTGAATTTTCCTATAAATATGGAGGCATGGCAGTTTTTCGCTTATCTAGGCCTTAGTCAGAGAGAGAGATGCAAGGGTTTAGTTTAGAATGACCAGCAGCTATTTGCAATGATGGAGCACCTAACTGCCCACCACTATGACGACCTTCCGTTGTGGTTGCAGAGGAGGCAGATAGAGAAGAGGTCAATTATGAGGGGGCTGAAAAGAGTGGTACACTTTAAGTTTGGGCTGTGGTTGGAGATCCACTGGATCTGAAGAGCTGCAACCCACAATATGTGCTACAAGTGCAGGCACAAATTCCTGGTAAGTGTTAAGAGGTACCACTGAATTTTTTTTTTTTTATCTCCAAGTGATGCCATATTTAAAAAAACGTGTTGCATGATTTCTGTATATTTTATATTTCCATTCAGAGGTTATTTGTTATGCTGTAGTTTTTTTATACCCCTGCTTGTGTTTGCTCTTGTCTATGTTTAATGCTGGGATATGTTTGTATGCTAGGAGTGAAATATTATTATATCTACATCTATATCTATATATTCCTTTTTTTCGACTCACAAGTGTCAGGGGTTTGAAATAACACCAGATATAAAAAGTATTGGGTTGTTGATCAAAGACCAATTTTAAGGAACATGACGTTATGCAGAGATGATGTTAAATGCAAAAGTTTTAATTTGACAGAATCCTAACCCTAAAAAAAAAATCTAAGTTGTCATTAGGCACACTTTTTTATGGTAAGCAGGCTATGTCAGGTGTTTCCCCTGCTTATGTCAGTGGGCAGAATATACATTTGTGGTATTCCATGTGTTCTACTGTTTTTACTTATTATCAGGGTTTAGTTGGAGATTCGTGGTTATTCATTAATAGTCAGAAAATAAAGTCAGAAAGTTGTGAAACCTATTACAACAGGCTAGATTTCTCCTCTTAACTATACCATGGCCCTGTGCAAAAGTTCTTGTGCACTGTACATTCACCTTGGAAGTCAGTGGTTTGGAAATACCCCCAGAACATGAGCACCCAAATTGGAGTGTTCCAGATGGATGTAAGAATGTGATGAGTAATAAAGTTACAGCTGTGGTTGTAAACTCCAGACCACTTCCCTGTTCCCAGTGCAGATCCAAATCAGTTAAAGAATGAACACTTAGGCCCTAATTCACCATTGTGCGAAGTGAGCCCCGAAGCGTTCGGCTCACTTCGAAAATGGTATTATGCGTCCGCTGATGTCCTGCATGCGGACATCAGCGAGCGCATTAAAGGGATTCCAGTCCCGGCGAGGAGACTCGAATGCTCTCGCCAGGAGGGGAATCCCTTTAATGCGCATGCTATTGTCCGCGCACAGTACATCAGCATGCGCATAACACCATGTGTGAAGTGAGCCGAACGCTTCGTGGCTCACTTTGCACAATGGTGAATTAGGGCCTTAGTGAAATCAAACACAGAGACACACACTTATTGCTCTTTGGAATCCTTAGGCTAGGTTCACAGTAGCATATAAAAAAAATACTGCTCAATGTTTCCCTATGCTACTTACCTAGTTCCAGACACACTAGCATATGACGTGCATACACTGCATCTGGAATGCTGGCTGTTACATTTTGGCCAGTGTATGATACGCCGCATACAAAATGCGGCTAGATAGGAACTGCAGTGAATGCCATACAGGAAGCGTTTACACTGTCGCTGGTAAGTACACGCCGGACCTTTTTTTTTCACACTAGCATATGATGTGCTGCGCATCGTACCTTAGTGTGAACCTAGCCTTAAGCTAAAACAAAGAAGGTACAGTCCCATGTGGTGCAGAATATAATTCTCTAAAACAAATAGCATTTTGTTAATTAAGCAGATAACAATGTTATTCAGAAAGCCATCATTCTGATAAGCCAGTCCTCACAAATCCTAAACCATTGTTATTTAATGGAATTCCAGGAAAAGGGTTACACCTACAATTGAAATGCTAATATAGTCCATTCAGATGAGCCATACCTTTCCTCCCTTCACAAATCATAAACTATTGTTATCTCCTGGGAAGGAATTGCTGGGACAGGTTTATAACAACAGTTGAAATGCTAAAGTAGTTACTAAAGTATAGAACAGTGGAGGCAAGCCTATAGCAATGTGTTTTTTTTTATGCGGGGCGCATATACGCCACGCATAATTACGCTAGATTGAACCTAGCCTAAAACAACAATATATGTTCATTTTTTGTGTGTTTTGATGGTACTGTCTAATGTTAAATAATCTGTGCCAGGAACAGAACTCAATGAATTAACGAACCAGTAAGTGCCTAGTAAATAAATGCTGTTCCAATGTATTAACTAACCAGAAGTATCTAGTAAATAAACGCTGTTACATGGTCACATTGGTTAGAGATTAACTCAATTATCCAAAATTTTTGACTGTGAAATGTTATAACCAAACACAAAAATGATGATTGTGTATGCTAATGTATGTACAATATACTTAATACATTGAAATTCTGGTGTATGTTGACACCTAATTGTTGTTGTAATGTTCTATTTAATGTTAAAACAATAAAAAATGTTCTTTCAAAAAAAATAAATAAACGCTGTTACTATTTATGATGCTGGTTGCTATTTAAATAAATTAATATTGCACAATACCATAAATCAAATAATGTTCTTTTGGTGTATCCAAAATTCTAAGGTTACGTATATAGTGTTAGGGTGTAGTTTTTGGTGGGAGATATTTTGCCCCAATAAAGAACACCTATCACTGGAGGTCAGTCCAGGTTTTATAGACCACCCCAGCTGCAGGCTAGAGCCTATTTTAAAAGGCAGCTGGGAGAGCCAGCCGGGTGTGGTTGGGGTTGGAAACCTGAGAAGTTGTTTCTATAGCTGATACTGGAAATCCCTGTGAGAAAAACCAGGACCTGTGGTTAAAGACCCTGTTATATGACTTGGCTATACAGCACATTGAAACCCCAAGAAGATGTATGAATGTATCATTTTATTTATAAAGCACCACAAATTTACGCAGCGCTGTGCAATTCAGCAATACAAATATAATGCAGACATGGGAAAAGTGCTTTAAAACAATACCAGTATAATATTGTGATGGCTGGACCTTCAATATATCAGCCATGATTATTTTATTGAAAACTATTTTATAATTTTAGCTGTACGCTGGAAAGCCTGTCCCTGGGAATAACAATGGCCTACGACCTTTATGACCTGTGTAACTTGTAAAGAGAAACCATCCCAGTTTACCTTAATTAGCATTCCAAAGCATATAAACTGTAACTCCTGAAAAGAAACAATAGTTTGTGATTTGGGTAGATGGGAGACACCTGGTTTTATCTGATTGATCTTATCTGAATGTCAGCTTTCTGAATAACATTGGTATCCATTTAGTTAATCCAATGCTAGTGTTCTATTGTCTTAGAGGACTATTCAATTAACCCAATGCTAGTGTTCTATTGTCTTATAGGACTATTCAATTAACCCAATGCTAGTGTTCTATTGTCTTAGAGGACTATTCAATTAACCCAATGCTAGTGTTCTATTGTCTTAGAGGACTATTCAATTAACCCAATGCTAGTGTTCTATTGTCTCCTCTATTGTCTTAGAGCAGGGTCGAGCCAAGGTTTTTTTGTTCCCTAGGCGGAGTAATGAAATCTTACCCCCTCCCAGTCCTTGATGACTGACACCCCTCACACACACACCTGCATAATCCCACTCTCAGACTCTCAACCTGCTGCACCGCTTGGTAGGCTAGTAGCACTTCTATGTAGTGGTGGCCCAGTGATCTGATTCTTATCCTCTGTGCACTGTTCTATCTGGGAGCTCAGGGGATTAGAATCAAATCATTGCCACCTCTGCATAGAAGTACTAGCAGAGTGCAGCTGTCCTACTCCTCAGCACTCCTAGTAGGATGCCGTCCACAAGCACTCCCCCCGGCTCCATAGGCATGCACAAGCCATTTTATTAGGATATACCCCAAAGAAAACATTCTTAAAAGTAAAGTTTATCGCTGTCCCCCTCCCTTTTGATTTCCTTCCGCTGCTGCCGCCCTCCCTGCTGTTTTCCTTCCCCTGCTGCCCCCTCCATGCTGCTTTCCTTCTCCTGCTACCCCCTCCATGCTACCTTCCTTCCCCTGAGATACCTGCCCCACAATCCCCCATTCCCATACTGTACTGCACCTTTCCCACACTGTGCTGCCCCCCACTGAACCCTTCTCACAATGTGCTGCAGAGGGTAGGAAGGAGTGGGAGTGCTATCTTAGTACTTGTCCCCCTTTTTTTCCCTGTCCCTACCTTCTTCCTCTGTGGCACAGCTCTGTCTGTTGTAGAGCTGAAAACTACAACGTTCCTCTCCCCAGCTGTGATGCAACTTCCAACCGATGGCAGGAAGCTACATTATTGGTGAGAGCGGGAAAAGCTTAGCTGTACAGCAGACAGAGCCGGGCCATGGGGGAGGGAGGTAGGGAGAGGGAAAAGGAGGGGGGAGAGCACCAAGATAGCACCCCCCTCCTGCAGCACCCTAGGTGGTTGCCTACCCTGCCTATCCCTAGGTCCGGCCCTGTATTCACTCATGCAGAAGCTGCAGAATTGAAAATGAACTTTCAGTGTGGTACAAAAACACATTTTAAGTAGATCTAGTAAACATCATGGACCAATAAATTAATATTTTATTCTTTTATCTAAGCAAGAACCTGTTTATAATGTTATGAGTTCCATATAGCATGTGCCCTCTGATACTGCCTTAAAGTCAAAAACATTCTATTAAGAGACAGGCACAGCATAACTGAATCTCTAAGCATGACTTTGGGGTGGCCACCTTTGGTGTATTAAATACAGATACACAAAATACATTATTGCAGTGGTTATGCACTTCCTTCTGAGATTTGGTTCCTTTTCCAGCTTATACCTTCTCTAGACTAGGTTCTGAGAAGGGTGTGGGTTACTAGCTTATGGGCTGTTCATCAATCAGCATAACCTTTTTAAGCCCCCTTCCTGTTCAGTGTGGCTAGCATTAATTTTGTTAACTTTAGTTACCCTTCCATTGTTTCCTTCCATAGTGCCTGCCTACACATACATTCCAAGTCCAGATACTTGGTATCTTCTTGGTGTGATTGGCTTCCTGTATTCTCCCAGTCTGATAACTTCCAAGCAGGCTCTGCCCACAAATGTGTGTTGGGAATAATGCTTTGCAAAATGCATACCAAGCTAATATTCCACTGGTATTGCTTCTTCCCATAGTTTTCCTTCTCTTCAGCAAATGTTTCAAACACAAAAACAACTTACACTGTTATAACTCTGTTAAAACTAAGACAAAACTTCTCTGTTCTGACATCAATATAATAGAACAGGTTGACACATGGGGCTTCTATTTACCTTCTTCACTAAAGCAGATAGACCCAGTATAACTCATTCGCAAGAATGAGCCAGGTAATTATGCTGATTGCTAATGATACAGTCTCTGTCCCTGCTAACAGTGATTTGACAGCGATCACTGTCAGGGGTGATTGAGGCCCTATGGGCGCCCTGGCTGAACCGCCCCTTGACGCCCCCCGACTGGTGCCCCTTGCCTGCTGTCCCCCACCCGGCATCCCCCACTCACCTTCTCCAGTGTTCCAGCGATGCTCTTCCTCTGAGCGCCACTCCACAATGAGGTAAGTGGAATGCGATGGCGCTCCTTGGCTGCTTTGGGTTTTCTTGGCTCGCCAAATAGAGCCGAGAAGACCCAAAGCAGCCAAGGAGCGCCATCGCATTCCACTTACCTCATTGTGGAGTGGCGCTCAGAAGAGGTGCGTCACTAGAATGCTGGAGGAGGTGAGTTTGGCTATGGGCGATGTGGGCCACAGCGCCCCTCAAATAGATTGCACCCTGGGCAGTCGCCCACATTGCCCAGCACTAGAACTGGCCCTGATCACTGTTAGCAGAGACTGAGACTGCATCATTAGCAATCAGCATCATTACCAGATGCATCAGAGAGAGATCGCAAGGATGCAATCTCTCTCTGAGTCGGGTAATGATGCTGATTGCAAATGATGCGGCCTCAGTCTCTGCTAACAGTGATCTAACAGTGATCTGACAGTGATCACTGTTAGCAGGGACCGAGACCACATCATTAGCAATCAGCATCATTACCCGACACATCAGAGAGAGATCGCAGCCTTGGATCCTCCCTCTGTGACCTGTCGGGTATGTAGACGTCAGTGACGTCACGTGCATTATGCGATTATACCATTTCCGGGTTTCTAGGGGTTCCGCCAGAAATTTTATGACATCAAAGGGTTCCCCTGAAGAAAAAAGGTTGAAAAACACTGCCCTACAGGATTCATTTGTAAATGATATCTTGTTAAAGTTGTGATGAACATTACTATGGACAAGATTCTCATCTACAAATACTTTTAATGTATAACCTTAGCCTATGATACTGGTTTCGCAACATGTACCGTTAGCCCATATCCTTGCCACATAATTATGTCTTTCTGTCTCTTTAATGTAGTACTGACTACTAACTGTCCATATAGAGATAGATAGCAAACAGTTAACCTTGCAAAGTACTTATTTCTACGGAATTTCGTCTTTCTCTAGAGAAAGTGCTCAAGCAAAATCCAAGGTCACTTACCGATGTGGATTTCAATGTTCTCAAAACAATTAATGTTGGTTCTGCTTTTAGCCAATCAAACTATGATTTTATTTTTACGTGTTTAGATAGTTTCGGACTAACAAATTGTCTATAAATTACTGTCGCAGCCCATTCAAGATTAGAAAGCTTGTCAGACTGTGTGTGTGTTATTATTTTAGATAAATTTTCTCCAAGCTCTACACATTAAAAAGACTTATTCATGAAAGTGTGAATTCCCAGGTGTAGTAAATACATATGCTGCTATGCTAGCTGAATTTGGTGCAATACACCTTGCTGAATTTGCTACTTTGACATAGCCCGACATTTTGTAAATAGTCAAAAGTTGCATATATATGCAAAGTAATGCAAAAAGGTAAGCAAGTTTGTAACTGTCATAAAATGTCAAATTGGATGCGAACTCTCCACATCATTGTTTGCTGAAAACGCAAAGTTGTGGAATTGGTGAATAGACACAAATTCATACATTTACATGATTGTTCGCACTTCGCTACCTAAGTGGAGATGGAGCTGCAAATAACCAAGTTTTATGAGGATAAATAAATTACTAATTATCTATACAACCTGTATGTTTTAGGTTTCACTGGTAAACAGATGAACTGGTAAAACAATGCCTTTAAAACGAATATGTATAAAATACACATAATTCAGGGATGATAGGACATTAGCTCATTGTATAGCTGGACTGAAAACCTCTGCAGTCTATAATGCAGTCTACGAGCACATTAGTAACAAGCTGTGTGGGGGAAGGGTATTTTTAATTTCTGATAAATACATCATATGAAATTGCAACTGTCTTACACACAATCCAAATTCCACAATGCAGTGATCTAGGCCAGCGTTTCCCAAATGCCGGGTCGTGACCCAGTACCGGGCCACGAAAGTCAGATGCCGGGTCACGAGAACGCTGCTCATGAATATTCATGAGCGGTGCCATGTGCGAAGGTAAAGGACTTTGCGCACGGCACCGCTCATAAATATTCATGAGCCGGCTACTTCATGACGAACGCATTGTACGCCTTAAAACTAGCCTTACTAGTTTTAAGGCATACA
>WMED01014169.1:0-14126 GCA_019650415.1 Pipa parva | reverse complement strand
TTGTGCCCTGGCAGTGATTTTTCCTCTTTCGTTATGTAGGTATTGGCTGGCATTTTTTTCGAGAATAATCCAGTCTCATGATAGTTGAACACCTGCTCAGGAGCAAACCCTTCTGCCTTGACATAGTCACTAAATTCTTTAATGAACTTATAAGTAGCCTCCTGGTTTGAACTAGCCGCCTCCCCATGCCTAGTGACGCGATGTATGCCACTTCGATGTCGAAAATTCTCAAACCAACCTCTGCTGGCTTTAAACGTAAAAAGCACCTTCACCACTTGTACCAGGTATTTCTTTCTTAAGATCACTGAATATTTGCAGTGCTTTCTCAGAAATAACGACTTCACTGATACTGTCACCTGTAAACTCTTTTTCTTTAATGTACATTATATACTGTAAGGAGCAGCTTCTCCATTTCCTCCATTATCTGAGGCCTTTGCTTAGTTATCAGTGTAACACCTTTTACAACATTGGCAGCCTTTATAACATCTTTGTTCTTAAGGAAAGTAGAGATCGTTGATTTCGGCATGCCATACTCAACAGACAGATCCGAGACATGTGTGCCCAGTTCATATTTGCTAATTATTTCTTTCTTGAGTTCAATAGTTGTTCTCACAGATTTCCGTTTACCTTTATCTTTATTACCACTTCTGGCTTTCTTTGGACCCATGTCTAAGGGTTAAAATAACGCCATTCTGCTCATCTCGGATGTTCGAGTTCCAAATATTTGTTCGGATTTCAGAACAAAATTTTCTCGAATTTCATGGTCGAATACCGATTTGTTCAAAAGACAAGTTGTTTGAAAACCAAGGTACCACTGTATATATATTTACAAACATTTTATTTCATTAGCACAACCTAAATTAGTATCAGTTTTGAGGTGACAGGCGCACTTTAAACCAGAAACCTACCTTCAGTTATCAAATACCCATAACTATCAATCTAGACCCCTATTAAACTCTTTTAATGATGTACAGTATTTCACATTGGTATTAGGTCACCCTTAAATTATCATTTTTCTTTACGAAATAATCTCAGTTTTGATAATCTATCTAGGTGCCCTTGGGTACTGTAATCCACTTTATTTCTTTAGTACTTTTGTGCCTGGCTTTGAACCTACTCATGTTCTATTTTGCCTTTGTTGTGCGCTTGTGCCCACAACTGTACACAAAATTTCAGGTGTGGACTGACTTGATTTGTGGTAGAAATCTGCTTTTGTATGTGTATCTAAGCCCTATGTAAAGCACCCTATAATTTAATTTGCCTTTGAAGCAGCTGCTTGACACTGGTTGCTACAGTTATGTTTACAGCCAACTAAAATTCCTAAGTCCTATTCTAAATTTTAGCTTATGCTTTTCATTTATGTAAATAATATTGACCTGTATTTTATCTTCCCTTGTGCATAACCTTACATTTAAAGTTTAAACCTCATTTGCCACCTCTATTCCAAAGCCTCCAATTTATCCACATCCATTTGTAATGGAAAAGTCCTCTTTTATGCTATTTACTTTACACAGTATAGACTCATCTGCAAAAATTGCAATTTTACTGTGCAACTCCTCTTTAATATCATTACTGAATAGGATCCAGTACTGACCCCTGTTACTAGTAACAGTGACTCAATTTGAATATGTGCTGTAATAACCACAATCTTTTTTCTACCACTGAGCCAGTTATTAACCCACCAACACATATTTTTCCTCATGTAAAGCATTCTCATTTTACATGCCAACCTTTTATATAACATGGTACTAAGTGCTTTGGTAAAATAAAGGCAAAAGACAAAATGACATCCAGCGATTTACAGTCTAGAACTGACCTTATATTATCCTTTAGATAATTTTCAATATTTAATAGGGATCAACATAACATACATAATATACCAATTATTTTTATCTAGTGTGACTAAACTACCCTTACTAACACATTTTGTGAAATGATTCAGGTATTCTACGCCAGGGGCTGGCAAACCGTGGCTCCTGAGCCACATGCTGCTCTTCAGATGACTTGATGTGGCTCTAAGCGCATCTCTCTCTCCCTGCCTATGACCTCCAACACTTCTTCTAATAGGATGTCAGCAGGTCATTTGATCAGGAGCGGCGCTCCACCCCCTTTGCATCTCTGCAAAAAATTTTCCCCAGTGAAGGAGGGAGTGAAATATGCAAAGGTTGCTATCCCCTGTTCTAGGTAAATACTCCTGTCTGCCTGAGAATAACTAATGAATAAAGGGCAACAAATCAAAATAGTAATATGTAATCATCTGCCATGGTTACTAAATCTCTAAAAAACATATGTCATCTTTAACCAGAGATGTCTTTGTGTGCACAAATCAAGGGCACATGGGCCTTATTCACCACGGCAAACAATAATAAAGACAGCAAAAGCCTAAGGAAAGTAGTGGAATAAGAGTCCTTTACTGCATCCCCAAACCTGTAAAATGCTGTAAAAAATTCTTGCATTATACATGAATTATTTGGGATTATGTGCAATAGTCTTGTTGTATAACCATTTTATTTTAATGTAGCACTGCCTGGTTATTGTATATGCAATTTTTATGTAATTGTAATACTGTAATCTTATACAAGACTATATATGTTTATATGACTGATTAGCACTTTAAGAGGTTATCCCCAACACATAAAGGGTCAATATTGCTCTTAATAGGGTTAATTTAATAAGGTGTAACACCCAGAAACATTGTTTGATTGTACTCTGATTCAATAAATGGGACGATTCTCCTATTATAATGGCGCAATCTTAGGGTGAAATTTACAAAACTCAAAAAGGTTGATTATGAGATTTCCGAGTTTTTTTTTTCAATGTAAAAATTGAGTGTTTGATCAAAAAATATTGATAGATTTTTTTCAGTCTTTTTTCGATGGAAAAGTAACCAAATTATATTAATGGCTTCTTTTCCATTGGAAAAAGACTATCAATATTTTTTGAGCAATTACTCGTTTTTTGCATCGAAAAAGCCTGAAAAGATCAAAATTGTAAGAATTTGATTCTATTTGGAAACATAAATTAAGTTTATTAAATAAGAAATTAAATGCCTTTTCCACATCCAGTTTTGCCAAGCACGTTGCATAAGTGGGACTGGAATTAAGATAAACTGTATTTGGTGCATCATGCTTGTTATCATGATGATGGTTGTTTCTTAAAATAGGTCCCGTACTTCTTTTAAATGCGAGGAGTGATTAAGGTCCATTTTCTCACATCTGCTTGTAAACTGCATCTTCTCTGTTCAATCATTGGCAGGTGCACTGAATATTCTAATCAGCACATGCAATGGTAAACCGTGAAATAATAGTTTTACAGAAATACCTTATTAAAGATGTTTTGTTAAAATGTATGCAATATTTGTAAAATATTTCAGTTATGAGCATGGATAACGCTGCATAAACATGCATTGTATGCATATTTTAAATTAGACTGTGTTGAGATAATAAAGCAACCATGGAAGAGCAAACTGCATCTGTATTGTGTTTAATCTTACAAATGATAATTGTCACATTATAATAGATTTAACAGTGCACAAGTTCTTCCTACTCGTCAAAGCTGTATAGCAGATTCTACTGTAAAAACTGTTTTTATAGCTCTCCTTCATACTGTATCTTTTTAAATGACAGAGCTTAGAGTAGTTTTTACCTAAATAAAAACATATATGGTTTTTGAATCATGTATGGAGGACAAAAGCCTTAATTACTAACATTAATCTAAGACCCAAAAGGTACAAGTGTATCGTGTTATCAGTGTGTGAGGCTGCTGGATGATTTCCACAGAATGGGGGATGATGTGGCACTTGTAAAGGATAGGAGGCATTTTAATATGTTGCAGATTTTAAGCATTTCTCAATTCTAAATATGTTGTCCAGTATATTGGCATGTGTCAGTTATGAAGTAGCCATCCCCAGTGGTAGCCAAGCTAATCACCTGTGCTTTATATATTTTCTATTAATAAAAAAGTAAATTAAAAAAAGTAGATTTGTTTCTACATTTTTAAGGTCATCAATTTGACAAACTCAAGGGCTGTTGCTTATTTTTTTGTATGGAAAGTTTTCAAAATCAACAGTTGCAGGGAAACAGTAAAAAAACCTGAACTAGAAAGTGTAATCTAAACTGTATGCAGTTTTATACTACAGTGTACAGTATACTATACTATTGTACATCAGGGTGTGCTAGGTCATCTCTTTAAAGCTGGACACTTATAAACAACAATTCCTTTTATGCCTGGCTAATTAGTAATCTAGCTAAGGTAATCAAATCACTAATTAGTAATCTAGCTAAGGTAATCAGATCACTAATTAGTAATCGAGATAAGGTAATCAGCTCAGCTGAAAAACTCAGACTTTTATAATATAGAAATTTATCGGGGCTTCAGTGATTGTATTTTATTTGTAAATGCAAACAGTTTGCAATCACTTTAGCCCTTCTTATTGTATATGCAAAATAAATAAAATCTACTTTTAAATGATTTAGTGATTAATTCATTCAGATGCACACTTCAGTTACAATGATATACTGGACTACTGAATAGCACAACTATATAAGTAATTAAAAAAACAGTTGGATATGTGTGATACTTGGTACCCTAATTATCCTACAATCTAATTTTCATAATAGCTATTTGTTAGATGGGCTTCTGAGCAATGTTATAATTAAATACTAGGCAGTTGTTACTTGGATGCTGAGTAATTTCCATATAACTGATAGGTATCTGGACACTAAGTAATATATCTAGCCTATTTAACATTTAATAAGGGCAAAATTTATTAAACATGGAAATACTGCTCTCGGTCTTTCCGAGTTTACCGAGCAAAGTCTCACAAGATTTTTTTGAATTTGAGTTTTTCAATCTTGATTTTTTTTTAAATTTTTTTCAATGGAAAGGTAGTCATGCTACTAATGTAAAGTTGACCACCCACCCTTCCCCTTTTGTATGTTAATATTTTGGTTTATATTAATAAAACAAAAATGAGTATTCGTTATTATGTGACAGTTACAGTTTATTTATCCATTTAAGTTTTTAATGTGTATTAATTTAATGTCACAACTGAAGGGTTTTGTCTTTTTCCACCAAGAAGAAACCTGATCAACAAAGTCAGAGACCTAGAACTCACTCACAAATAAACACTAGCAAACAACACATTGAATGAACTAACCAAAACAAGAGAATTCTTAAGAAAACAACACACTACAACAGAAACCAAATATTATACAGAAAAAATTATGAATGAGGAAACACAAGTGGCTACTAAATTGTAACAGCACTCAATAATGTGTATGCTAGCTCATATATCCCCTACAGGAAACATCACACATACATCAGAGACTATTGCACAATCATTCCACACTTTTTACTCACAGTTCTTCAACCTCAGAAAATCCACCCCAACAGGGAATTCACCCCAACAACCCAAAAAATGCACACATATCTAGAACACAACCCCCTGCCAAATTAACCACTCAACAAACTGAACGCTTAGATCAACCAATAAAAGAGGAGGAACTCCGAGAGGTAATAAAATCATCCCCTAAAGGGAAAAGCCCAGGCCCTGATGGCTTCTTAACAGAATTCTACAAACTACTATAGAACAAACCCATTATGCTCCCCACATATAAAAGCATAGCCACCCTAGCAAACATCCCACCCAACTGGCTGAGAGCTCGCTTAACAGTTATCCTGAAATCCAGAAAAGATACTCTGCTATCATCCAGCTTTAGACCTATATCATTATTAATACAGACATCCAAATATTCGCCAACATTTTGGCCAACAGGCTGTAACAACACTTAAAACATATAATACATAATGACCGGGTCAGATTTTTGCCACACAGAGAGGCAAGGGACAATATCTTGTGCTCCTTCTCCATAATTTATTACATAAACAAATCCAGGAAAAGGGCTTTCATGCTGTCAAGGGATGCTGAAAAAGTATTTTACAGAATGAACTGGAATTTTATCCAAGCCTCACTACAACAATTAGGACTAGGTCAAAGAATGTTGAACAACATAATGGAGCTCTACAAATCCCCAACAGCACAAATAAAAATAAACTTTATCTCCATAACAATAAAAAATGGCACCAGGCAGGGATGCCGCCTGTCCCCCATCCTGCATATCATAACAATGGAACACTTAATTATGGCTATTAGACTGAACCTAGACATCACAGGAATAGAGACAGGAGACAGATCACACATAGTTTTTGTGTAGGCAGAAGACCACTTACTCTACATCAGCAATCCCCACAAAACACATCCCTCTGTAATCTAAGAACTAGAAAAAATTGGCAAAATATCTAACTTTAACATCAACATGTAAAAATCTGAAGCATTTTAACATCTCACTTCTCCCAGATGATCTCCTACTTCTAGCAAAAAACTTTCCATTCACCTGGCAAACAGCAATCAAATACATAGGAATACATCTACAAAAACAACCTCACCCAGACACTCAAACTAAACTATAACAAACTCTTCCAACAAATTACATCAGACATAAAGAAATGGACCCCCACCCCCCAAAACTCTTGTGGTTCAGGTAAATGAACACAATAAAAAGGAATATCCTCCCCAGACTCCTCTGTCTCTTCCAGACAATACAGGACCACCCAACCGATAACATTTTTAACATTTTTCAGAACCATAAACAAACTAATCTTAAAATTTTTATGGCACAAAGAGAAAACCAGAATCAAAGACATCTTGTTTTGACACAAACTAAAAGGAGGAGCGGGGCTGCTAAACCTCCTCCTATACCACTATGCCGCAACACTAGGCAAAATAATAGACGTATTCCACCAGACAGACAGCAAGAGTTGGGTCAACATTGAAGAAACACAGACCCCTCTGACAGCACTCCCATGGTTCAAAAATAAAAGAAACTATAATGATAATAACCTCTCATATGTTACAAAACACATAATAAGGGCATGGAAAACAATAACACAAAAGTACCCCACCCTAACAAACAAACCTGGCCCCATAACTCCAATAATAGGGAAGCCAGAATTTATACCAGCTACACACTCCAATAGCTTCCTGGGTCACACTAGAATGAAAGGACTCTGGTTCTATAAGGTACTAAAAGAGTTATTGATACCCCTGTTCAAGATTATCCCAGAGCAACAAGCAACCTTCATACATAAACTTAAATACAAGTAAATGTCCTACTGGCTAAACACCTCCCAACATAATTAAAAATTCAAACTACCCAATACCCACTTTGAAACCCTATGCATACAAAGCATACCACAAATCAAGACCATTTCACAGATATACATAATTCTTCTCAATCTTTCTTTCCCTGAACAACCAGTATTCACACACAAAAAAAAAGACAACAGACATAAAAAGACTCACATAAAGGGACAGAACTCTCTCATCCCCAAGAAAACAAAACAATAAATAAACTCCAACTACACCCAGAATGGGGAGAGAAGGGGTACAGGGAATAGCTGGGAAAGGGAGTATAACCAAAGCACAAATGGTCATTAAAACTAGAAAAGAAATGGGACACAAAATGGTGCAACATCCATATTACAAACAAATGTGTTCAATGTATTATATGATTAATTGTCATACTTTTGGATAGGTTCTATTTTCCTAGTTTCTAAGTTCATATATACCTCTTATATGTTAAAAGTACACATTGCAACAACTCTATAACTGATACATTGAAACAAAAACTTCAATAAAACAAGACTGTGAAAAAAAATGTATGGTTCTCTTAAATTGTAGACTTGAAAATATTTTCTTTTGTGTCCTAAAAAAAAATGGCCCATCTTAATATTTACTTATCCTACAGAAATTATCTGAATTTATTATAATTTTCAATAATTTTACCAATGTGTTCCTCCCTTTAGCTGGGCCTTTAATATTTTAAACTTTTACCTTTTTTTTTCCCTCCAATTATATTAACTATAATAATAATAACAATAAAAACACTGATTTAATGAAATGCTAACAAGAAAAAAGTAATAGCGCAAAATAATCTATAATTATGTACAGTACATTGATGTTGGTGTTTACATGTTGAAACTTGTTAACAATATGATTGCTTTTAGCTTATTACTATAATCTGGGATACCAGCAGGTTCATGTTTGTTTATCCAAGTTAAAAGTCCTCCAAAAAGTCTTTAAAAAATCATTGTGTTTATGTAAACTTTTGTACAGTTTTTCATCGTTTGAAGTCATAGCTCAGAAGTACTGTGCCTATTTATAATAAAGTTACTACAATAAGACACTGCTACTTTTATAGAAATAACTCAATGGCAATTAACTGTATTGTGCCAAGAATATGCTAAACAGTGAATATGTACAATGGGCCATCTGACATGATCTGCTTATAATTCATTTGGGCATTAGAAATCACTTAATATTAATCCCAAAAGTCTTCACTTCTAATAGTGTCTTAGAGAACAAAACTATGGTTTGATATCACCTGATTGCACTATTGTATCATAAATATAGAACAAAAGTTCCTGAAAGTGTAGAAGTGGAAGAAATGACAAAGAATTTTAGAGAAAAGAGGTATAAGAAAATAGATTTCACTTAGGCAAATAGGGTTTTAGACTCCACTGCTGGAAGGACCCCTAAAGAAACTATATGAACAGCTTACACTCAGAGGTTGCACCTTTATTACTCAGTTAACTTGGGTTGAAGAGAGAATTAGGGCTGTTTTGAATAACCATTGGAAAATACTTATATCACAAACCAAGAGTAGACCCTCTGTACCACTGTGGGATTTGATGTAAGGAACACTGCGAGGCATGGAGTCTAAGAGGCCCCTGGTCTTGGTAGGTAGTGGGTTTTGCAGCAAGGAACCCCCAGGTCACAGCCCCCGAGACTAACCCCCAATAGGTGGTAGTTGGCGAATTACAAGAACCAGGATGGAACCACCGGGAAGTCTGCCAGGAGTACTGTCACTTTAATAAACACTAGGAGTATGGACACTTAAATATAAGCAGACACGAAAAGGAAACAGGAAAGCAGGAAAAGTGAAGTGTTAGGGAACAATAATCACTAGACTATGGAGCCTGTAAACTAGCTGGAAGCTCAGACACAGAGTGCATGAGCAAACCATCTTTTAAATTTCTCGCTGCTCATTAATGGGAGTGCTCCAGACACGCATGCCAGTGCAGTGTCAGGAGGGAGTGAGCTAGCAGCATACACATTGCCAGAAATGTATAAGAGCCACACAGAAGTGGCTCATGCACATAGGAGAGGATCGCTCACAAGCCGTGCTGCTAGGTAAGCTGGAACAGCAGCAGAAGCCATCCATGACATACTTAAACAAGAACCAACCATTGCAGGCTGTATTGAAGGCCAGACCCCTTGTGTCTTTACCAGGGCAACTAATCTTAGTTAGCTCCTAGCTATTTTAGACAATGTAGTTAAGTGAAATTGGCTCAATGAATCATTTAAAAAAGGGTTTTGATCGTGTAAATCCTGTAAGTCATGCAGTGTCTCTAACCAATACTGGGTAAAGATGATTTCCTCCTTTCAGACACCAGATGTCTTTATTGTATTTAGTATCGTTGTGGTTAACAATATTTGGGGAGGACCAGTAGAAAGTTAAAGTCTAGGAGTGAAATTTATATTTCATCAACTAATTGATAATTAGTTGATGTTCAAAATAGGTTTAGACAGCTCTGATTTCATGAATTTATTATGCTGTTTTGACCCAGTAGGTGGAATTTTGTTAAATAAATCAGAATTACAAGATAACTGCCTTTCAACTGTTTTCAGCTGATTGCACTCACTGTTACTGCACAGGAAAGAATATTTCCTTAAGTAAACAATGTTCACAAGCTTTTACAGAGTTAGACAATAAAACCCTTTGGTGTAGAGCAATCCTCCCATTTACAGTTTCTTCAGGGATATTGTATAATTAACCTAAAAACGAAATGTCCATTAAGCCTTACAAGCAGAGAAATGTCTTTATAGGAATTTTTTTTAAGTACTAAAACACTTAAAATGGGATGATGAAAACTATTCATGCTACAACAGAAATCCTGCAGGGAACACTTGAAAAAAAACAAAATTAAATTATTAAATAATAAGGAAAAACAACCTAGCGCCTACACAGTGGAGTGTAAAAGCTTCATTTACATGGATTTTAGTATTTCTTCATTTGATACATCTTTATTTTGCTTGACCTGGCACAAAACCTAATGATTTATATTATTACAGCATTATCCGTGAATGTTCCAAAGAGCATTTTACTGAATGCTTGACTTCTTACTGAACAAATGCCCCCATAAATGTTTGATGGCTTTGAGGTCAGATGTCTATAGAAGGAAATAGTACTAGAAATATGTGCTATCCTGGTGAAGAGGGAGTCTTTAAGGATTCTTTGGTGGAGAGAAAAATGTCAAATGCTTTTCCCATTCTCACAAGGGACTTTTGGCCAGGAAAATGAACCAAGGGCAAGGCAGTGAATTCTAAAGAGAGAGCAGTGCTAGCAACTAAAGGAGGTAAATGTTCAAGTGGGGAGTATAGAAAGGAACAGGAATTATATCAGTAAGGTATGGAATTGATGGAGTCATGAATACAATTAGAGTATGTCATGCAATAATAGGAAAAGAAAGAAGTGGGAACAGGGTCCTTTTCCAAGGACATAAAGGAATTGAGAAAGGCAAAATATTTGAGGATAATTACTGTAGGCATTAAGACAAGGCAAAAGTAAACAGCAAATAAATAAAGATAATTAAAAATAAAGACAAGTCCATGCAAAAGTATTTTTATATAGATTATATATAAGAAAATTAGATAAAATAGATGAAAGATCAAAGGAAAGTGGTGAAAGCAGTAAAGAAATAAGATGAGTAGAAATAACCATTGGAAGGTGCCTGCAAAGCCAAAGAACATAGTGCAGTAGAACAAACCAGGAAATATAATAAAAAAAGATGGAGGAAGGAGGAAATAGCTGAAATTGCGCCATTTTTAATAACATAATTAATGGACTCAATGGGAAAACAAAAATAACAATTAAAAGTGGCATTAAATAAACAAAAAAGAAGTATGCACTAGTAATGATATACAAAATGATAGCAACTTTGAAAAACATAATAATATTACATGAAGAATTGTTGACGCAAAATATCCTCAGAGGGAATAGAACAGAATAATGAAAGGTTTGCTCAAATGAAGCGGTAAAGCAAAGTAGACAAATGGAAATAAAGGAACAATTGTAGCAAAATGCTTAAAAACAAAGATGGCATCAGGGAACCTTAGCAAGAGTATAAACAATACTTCAGCTGTACCAAGAGAGGACAAACATAACAGAGAAGGTGAATAGAAGCTGGTAGAGATACAAAGGCAACCATAGGAGAGATAGGAGAAGAAAGGGATTGACTGTTAGTGTAGCAGGATGCACTATTATCTACAGATGATGAAGGGGCTTTTTTTCCCCAATGAAAATGTAAGTGTAAAGAAATAAAGCAGAGTAAGGCAGGAGCAGTGGGAATATGAGAGTGGATTGGGGAGAGAAAGAAAACTATTAAGTGGGGGAATTTTAATTTCTGGGGAAGGATGACTTTTTTCTTTTACAAAACAGGATAATATGGATATAGTCAAAAAAGCTGATGTTACCTCACCAAAACTTCTTCTTCAATGCTTATGGTCTCGTAATTGGGTTAATTACCTGCAAACAACTGTATGTGTGCATTTCTTAATATCTCCTTATTTCTAGTATGTAATGACGTTGCCTCACATCTGAAGAACTATAATGACAATTATACCCCCTACATAACTGGTGTGCATTCTACTCAATTCGACTCAATTCGACTCAATTCTACTCAATTCGACTCAATTCGACTCAATTCGACTCAATTCGACTCCATTCTACTCCATTCTACTCCATTCTACTCCATTCTACTCAATTCGACTCAATTTTTATTGGATCTGTTTAAAAACATTTGAAGCATTCTAATACTTCATCTTCTCCATCTGCAACTTTACCTCTCCTGTGACAGTAAATCTGTATGTATTACACACTGCATAATATTCAGATTTATTAAAGATTAATATTTCGAACAAAACTAACTTTACAGGCCACAACAAGAAATAGAAAAATCATTCCTAATACCCAGAGAAGGTGAACAAGTGATAGACCAAAGAAACAAACAGAAAAAAAACAGAACATGCAGACTTATCAATACTCAGTTAGTCAGTTTTGTAGTGGAAATAAAAGAAATAACATTACAAATGACACCTTATGAATAATTGGGCAACGTCCTATACAAATTTCTACGTCAAGCTCAATAACAAGGTGGAAAAGAATGTGAATAATTTTATTATGACTACAAATGATGGATATTATGAACATTTTAATGCATGAAAAAATGTATTGACAAACAAGAAAGCAAGTACTATCATACAATAATGTATGGAATTAATGACTTTGCCAAAACGAAAATTAACTTTAACCAATAAAAAAAAATGTTTTGAATCAAGTCCAGACATTATTAGGTAAAGAAGTAAACCACTTAGATGAGACAGAAAATGCAATTAGTTTGGTCAAATTAATATTCCCGACATGTTCGAAAGGACCATGTATGTCTTGCCTTAGGGATACAATACATTGAAAACAGACAAGACAGGACAGAAATATTTGACATATATTAACAAAAGACAAAAACCAGTACAACATGAATAAAAAAACTGGCTAATAACCCTCAAAATGTATTTAAACCTTTTTAACCCATAAAGGGACCCAATAACAGAACACCTAAGACACAGAAGTCACCAACTGCAAATTCTGGTTATTCCTGATGCCCTATTTCATTTAGGAGATAATTTCACATTACAAGAAGATTATCTTCAGAGTGTAGAACAATGAGAATTGATGTTCATAAAATAAGAATTTGATGGTTAATGTGAAACCATTATATCTGAAACAATAACCATACCCAATCACTCTTCAAGAAAAAGGACAACTTTAAAATGATTACACCAAAACCTCTTCCCAATGAATATAATTTGCATTTTTCTATGCAATAATCTTTCCATCATCAACACACAATTCTCAACAGAACAAAACATGTATCATAGCATTCTACATAACAATAAAAATGCAAAACAAGATTCAGAACATCTACAGCCACAAACACAAACAACAACATCCACACACAACTACACTGAAAAAGAAATAAGCACTTAAATATTTGGGCTTCACTGTACTTTTAATAACTAATCAATTTTAGTAAACATTCACAAGAAATTACTTCCTATAGATTATCCAGTCAAAATACATAAATTACGAAAAAAAAATATCTACTTACATGATTAAAAGAAGACATCACAGACTAAATGATATATTCCCTAGAGCAGGGGTAGCAAACCTTTTTGGCACGGAGTGCCAAAAAGATGACGTCACTCACCAGCATTCAAAAATTTATTTAACAAAATACATTAGGTGAAATTTGCAAACTGACATACAATGAAAATATATTAAAAACAATTAAAATATCTCTAAAAAGAGAGTGGTTTGCAGACTGTGCCCATATGTATTTGGTTCACAGTTGACAATGGTAGTAGTTATATAGTACTTAATAGGTTAAGAGAATATTCAAAACGTTTTTGAAAAATATATCTCTAAACATATATACTCTACCAGTCAGAGTCAGTGTAAGCAGTCAAGGATCTAGGATCAAATTATTTGGTCTGGAGTAGTAGCAAATTGGCAGCGATCAATTGTTGGTGATATTCTATTCTCCAGAGTAACCAGTTATTTTGTTAAATAAATTTTTGAGTGCACCAAAGCAGGCTTCTATCTTCTTCTCTATTTATTCATTAATTTTCTTAAGCCTTTTGGTTGCACCTGATTACTATTATCCTTATTTACTTACTAATATAGGTGTGCTTTAAACTGCTCTTCTTTTAATGTATAGTCACTCACCAACATGTCACCTGAAGTGCCGGTGCTGGTGAGTGACATCATCATGCCTGCATCAAGGGAGGAGAGCTCCCCTGAGAGCAAGCGCTCCTTCAACGCAGGCCACGGATATGGCCTGAACACTGTCAGATCAGGTCCATGGCCTGTACTGAAGGCAGGTTTGGTGACGGCTCTGCGTGCCATAGGTTCGCCATCCCTGTTCTATACCCTGCCCATGACCTTGAT
>WMED01014167.1:4061-14126 GCA_019650415.1 Pipa parva | reverse complement strand
CTGGATCAAGATCCCACCTCCAGTTATCTATTACCCATAACTTATAATGTTCTTAAACTGAAGGATCAGAATACTTCTCTGGATCAAGATCCCACCTCCAGTTATCCAGTATCTATAACTTGTAATGTTCTTATACTGAAGTATCAGAATAATTCCCTGGATTAACAATGACAACTTCTTCAGGCAGAGAGTTCCATAACCTCACCGCTCTTACAATAAAGAACCCCTTTCTATGCTAGAGTAGAAACTTTCTTTCCTCTACACTTCAAGGATGCCCCTTGTTATACTTACAGTTATTGATGTAAATAGATTGTGGAAAAGATCTCTGTACTGACCACTCATATGGTTATTAGATCACCTCTTAATTTTCTTTTTTTTTTTTTTTTTAGAATAAACATTCCCAATTTTGATAATCTTTCTTGTATTCTAGTTTGCCCATTCATTTATTACTTTATTATTTAGCCCACCTTTGAAACCACTAAAGCTCAGCCGAATCTTTCTTGTACACTGGTACCCAAAAATGAACACAATATTCCATGTGTGGTCTAACAAATGATTTGTAAAGTGGTATAATTATGTTATCACCATGTACATCGATGCCCCTTTTGATGCACCCCATGATCTAATTTGCTTTTTCAGCTGCTGCTTGACAGTGCTTGGTACAGTTACATTTATTGTCAACTAAAATGACCAAATCCTTATGCATGTTTTTTTTTTCCAGTGTTTTCCCATTTAGAGAATAATCTTGACTTGCATTTTCCCTTTCCATATGAAGTCCACCCCCTGAGACTAAACTAAAATGTGAACACTTAATTAACTGTTAAAGTTTAGTGTCTCATGCAGTGTGCTTCTTATGTGAGCATACACTGTATAAGGGGGGCTTTTGTCTGTAATGTTTCCATCATTTGCTTATCATCTGAATATTTTGGGGTCGTTTCCATGATTCTTAGTCTGCTGCAACTGCCTGTGCCATTGCTAAACTATTAAAAGTTGAAGGGACTAAGTCCAAACAGTATTCTGTAGAAATATGTACTGTATATCTTTGTATCCTACTTGATAATAAACTTTAATTTTATTTTGATATTAGGTATTACCATAGGAAACATAAGTAGGTGCAGATTCCTCATTACCTAGGTGACCATAGAGTTGCTTCTTGGGCAAAGATAAGATGACATGTTTATAGATGATAGTTTCCTTTGTTTACTTCATCAGTAAAATTTCTGGCTTCACATCTTGGATGACTTCGTGAGTAAAGAGATGCTTAAAAGGTAATTGAAATGACTAATTTAGTGTTTTTACAAGTTTCCGGGCATATTCAAGGCACCCTCACCCCAGTATCTGTATAAATTTGGTATTTGTTAATTTTTTTTGTGCCATGCCAAGCCTAAAGAAGAGTCCTAAGTAGTAAGAAAGCTTGCATTTAACATCTATTCAGTTAGTCAATAAAAGGCATCTTCTGTACTCTACTTGTCTCTGCTTATATCTATATCTAACACAGCCATAATATTGCCTATCAACAACAGTGGAAAACACACATACCTCTTGGCTGTAATATGGTGTCATAGATGGTGCAGTGAGCCTACTCTGCAAACAAATAAGTAAACAAAAATGACAAAATATTCCTATTTCCAAGAACAGCTGTACTTATTAATGTACTCTGAAGCATGTTTACTAGACAATGAACAAGTTCTTTAAAACTATTGAAGGAAAATAATTCAGGTTATGCAAAGTTACTCATAACTAGAATGTAAAATAATGGGATAGTTATTCCTTGAGAGACTAATTACTGTAATCAAAATGTTCTTTTCTCTGTTTAATGATAACAGCAGTTAGGAAATATATGGAAGAGGTGTCTAGCAGCAGCTTATTATCTAGGTATTCATAGATGACCCTGTGTTACGGCTCTGTCAGTGTTATTGTGCTGAAGAATAAAAAATAGCTAGAAAGTGGCAGAGAGATGCCTGCCCCCTACCAATGTGGATCCACATGTTGTAAATTTTGTCTGAAGGCCATAAATCCTAATATTAAACGGCATGCTAAAGTATACATACGTAAGTATGGTGTCTAAAGAAATGTTTCATGCACTGAAATTGTTGTGGGTTAGTCCTACTAGTTTAGAATAATGGGGAGATGCAATTTACCATTTACAATACTATTCACCAGAAGTAGCAAATACAATGATACATTGTAACTCGCAAGAATGTCATTGGAAATAAAGCTTGTTAAGTGCTGGTGATGGATATCTATAGATTTTATTTCAAATTCAATGAAGATGACTTATTAAACAAAACCATAGTAAATGAATGGGCTACTGAAGCTACCCTAACCTGTATCAATAAGGGATCATGCTGCAAACAAAGAAAATGGAAATAAATCAAGGTCAGGTAATGGCTCAGGGTACCCAATATCTAAGGGGGTTCCTGCTACTGATGCTCTCTCTGCCTAGCACCAATCTGCCAAATATTCCAGCATATGTGCCTCCACTTTCAGTTTTGCCCCACTTTGTCTAAAACATGGCCCTACATCCCTGATGGGGCAATATAAGAAAAAGTAGCCATAGGACAATATATGATGTTCATAGGCAAGGAGAATGAAAATAAGACAAGGACAGAATGAATCATCAGGCATCTGATTAGTCAGTGCAGATACTGTAGTGCTCGAGCTGTAAAAGTATTAAGATTATGGGGGTAATTCATCAAAGTGCAAGTTCAGCAGGCATAGCAAATTCATGTCTCTTCATGTTGCTATGCTCCATCAGACACAAATTCACTTCTCTCTATTCATTAAACATCAGATTACTGATGTTAAGAAGGGAACAGGGACATATGTTATTCCACATGTACTGTAGTTAAACATACTCCGGTGAACAGTAATAGTGATGTGAATTTGGCCAAGCAAAATGAAGTGACATAATTTTCCCATGATTCCCATTAATTAGTTTAATAGAGAAAATGTCACTCTATTTTTCCTAGAATAATGTCAATATGCTATTAATAAGCATGATTGATTGAAGGAAGAACAATGTCACCAGATTGTCTCTGCTACTGTCATCCTAAGTTGCCTAAATTACAACAAATGTTATTTACATCCTTTTCTACACAATACTATTCTTGTTCGAGTTGATACATGTTCTTTATATTTTATTTGTCATGTAAGTGTGCAGTCACCTTCCACCAAACAGGAAACCCTGCCATCAACTTCCTACTTAACCATGTTCAGCTAGCTAATTAAATGAACAAATTTATAGCACTACAACTTGCCAAATTTGATGCATCCCAAATGCCTGAAAAAAACTAATTGCACATGCAAAGTGAAGAGTTGTGTATGTCCACTACCATCAAAAGGTGTCAAATTAGTTGCAAATTCACCACATCAAAGTGTCCAATGGATGCAAGATTGTAAATTTATGGGACTGCATGAAGCTAATGTTTTGCATTGATACAAAAAAAAACCAGCTTGTGTCTGAGTTTATTTCAGTATCGCCATATATTGTTCACTAGCTTGTCACTATCACCAGTAGTGCTTAGCAACAGACAGTGATCCAAGAGTCTAGAGTCCTGCTTTCTTCCAGACATTTAGCAGTGTATACTTTTGGTTCCTTCAACAATACTTATTTTTTGTTTCCTTATGAATACAAACATTTGTGATTTTACGATGCCTAGTGCATTTGTAAAAAAAAAAATCATAAATATCTAGTTGTTGTAAAGTGTAATCCAGTAACCAAACAAAGCTTCACGTTAGCATGACTCACAGAGCCTGCTGCATTCCAAGAAAACTTTCTAAAATTTGGAGAGATTGATTTCTTACAAAAGTACATGTCAAAATTGCACTCTACACAATTTAAGCAGCCAACCCCCTACAACGTAAGATATAAGAGTGTGATCCGATGTAAAGGCAAGCTGTTATCAGCTTGTTATGTCATAAGCATCAATACTTTAGGTGGCAAGCATTGAAAATTTTTCACTTAGGATTTAACAAATCTGACATTACTTTCACAGAGAAATCAGAAAATGTAAATAAAAATTAAGCACAAACAACAGATGCCTATCACAGTGATCATTGATTTTGGCTTTTCGTACAAAGATAAAGTGAGGACAATGTTAATCAGCTACAACTAATCTTTCAACATGGCATTGTATTATAGACAAAAAAGTTTTCTAATGTTATAAATCTAGAATGATAAATGGCATCAATGGGAATAACATTACCAAAGGGTCACTATTTTTTAGTATTTCCTACAACTTGAAGATGTTTATGAAGACTACAAGCAAGTCAACTTTATGGGATTCATAAACAGATTTTTCAAATTGTATTCATCTTCCTAATTACGGACTTTTTAATCATGTATGGCTACTCCACATGCTGAAGACTAATGAATGTACACAATGAGATTTATGTATATATTTGTGTACACTGATAAGTGCACAGTAATGACACAAGAAGAAGTGACTTTTTAAAGTCTCTTTATTTTGAAATAATTTCATCTATTTGGCCACAATAACACATCCAATAAAAGGTTGGAGGACAGTCTGCCCGCTGGTGTTTGTTTTTCTGTTTGCTATTATTTCAAGATTAAAAACAGGAGTATATTGGCACATACCATTATTCCTAATGTATTGCAGACATTGGACAAAGGGAGATACTCCACTCAAAACACTGATGCCTGTTGGTGATGGTCACTAAATAAATGGATTAATTCCAGTTTTGAAGCAATGTGGGTTCCAGTCTTTTTATAACAGAATACTGTGATTGAGGTGCTTTCCATAGCACCCAGGGAAACCAGTACCTGCTGGTTTAAATTTTCTTAATTTAAAATTGGAGGAGTGTGCTGCAGAAACTCTGCATTTGTTTGATGGAAGATTTTAGAGCCAATCCCATGTGTGTTGAAGGCTTATGAAGGTATCTTAGGTTATAAAGACAGTCTGTCCAAGCTTGGTTTATTCACAGAGCAGTTTAAAGGGTATGTTATGACTTTATATGGTTATCTTAGTGGGACACTGACCTACTATACAGAGGGTTGCCATCAGAAATCCCTCACAAATGAAAAATAAGGCATTCCAACTTCATCATTTGAACAAACCATGATCTCTGGGCATAGTCATGTTTAATCTATATGTCAGATTCTGAAATTGTTGCAATTGTGGATTGAGCTTTGATGCACACAGATATCATTGTAGTAGTTGACTAGCTAGCTAGAACCTCTTCTGTAATTTCCACCATCTCTTGATGGCTCTAATGTAAATCAGGGTCATGGAAAGGAATCTAACCTCCTTTTTTTCTGAAGTTTTGGGCAGTATGTCATTTCTTAACTTTGGGATTTTTTTTTGTTTTGGCAAGAGTATCCACTGCAAGGAATTTTGAGAAACCACAAGTAATAAGCCACATTATGATTTGCAAGCTGTTCTCTTCACTTTTACCATTCACTGCTACTGGGTACCACCCCACAATAATGAGACATAGGATTCCACTTCATTATTGCTTTTCTGGAAAGGACATTTGTTTGAACATGGTGAAAAGTGAGCAGCACCCAGGGTACTGGAAAGGGGAGGGGCTAAAATCACAAAATGAATTCTGTGCATTGTTTGCCCTCATTGACATATAAAGACTGATTTCTGGAGATAGATTAGTTAAAATACTGGTTGAGTCTGGGTAACTGGGTTATTCAAACTTAGGCTAACCCACAGAGGGACAATCTTTTCTGAGCCTTTAGAGTTTTGCCCACATTTTAATTTTCTAAATGCTCGCTTTGCTAGATTTACAAGCCTTCAACTTTGCTTGGTAGATAAATCATTCCTTCACACATTTTTTTTTCTATCTCTACCTATTATAACAGGAAAGAATATATCTCTCTAAAATCTTACTGTTGAATTCTCATAACCATTTGGGCACATCCGCCATCTGTTTTCAGAAATGCTATCAGTCATCTTCAAGCTTAACAAATTGGTATGTGTTTAGCTTGGGAAGTCAGTTTAAAACACATTATAATTCAGGCTTAGATGATGAATCATCAGATCCTGCTAGGAGAGAAAATAATTTTTCAGTTGAGAAAGTAGCAATATCATTTTTTTTTACACTCTTCCTCAGTGCAACAAACATCTCTGCGTGGTTTCTGCATTTAACAGTCACAGAAGGAATTATTCCCACCTTCTAGTCTAGGTTGGGCATTTGCATACTAACTGTATCTAGAAACAGGCCAGCAGTTGTCTCTTCACAACACGTGGCACTGGTGAATATACAGATACAAATTCTTCAATTTATTGTATTTGAAAAATAACCATTTCAGAGCAAGGACGACATGCCAGAGAATAGTGAAAAAAAAAAGAATCTTATCATTGAATGTTATGTGAAAGACACATTTCAAAGAAAATTCTAATTTGTAGAGAATAATGAATCATCTCCTCTTGACAACACTGTATTACCTTTCTGCAGTCAACATAAACAGCTAAAGTGGAGTATAGTTTTTGTTTTTTATTTTTAATCCTTAACTTTCATTCTGTCCTAAGTCCTCATCAGAACAAGGTTTACATGATCCCTTTATTCTTAGTATGAGCTTTCTTACCTGGGAATGTATGTATATTTATCTTACAATCTTGTAACGTGGTTTGGTACTAATACAAACACTGAGTGTCAAATGTTAATAAAATACATACATGCAAATTTAAAAAAAAAGCAATATTTGGCTAACATTTAATAACTCATGGCAGTATGATAGGGTCCTGAAAGCCAACATCTGATTTGTTGCTATGCCCTTGTTGACACTGTAAGCTGGTATGTTAAGAGTTAACGTTTTCTCATGGAGAGGTAAGGTTGTATCTGCTGTCATCTAAAAGTAGAGGAGTGCAGCAGTTTTCTAGAACTTTCTTAAGGGAGTTTCCAATTGGATAATTGTGTTCTATTGAATTGTGGGATTGTGTGTGAGTTAGTCATATAGGTCAAGTGACTTTAGGTATAAAAGAAAGTGTAATTTCCTTAGGAACTCAACTGTTCCTTGAAGAACAGAATGTCCTGCAGAGGACCAAATCCTAAGGTATTGAGGATTCCTAAAGAAGACTTAGCTAGCCTAGGTCACAAGGTCAGACAGGCCAGAGACTAGTGAAAGGCTAGAGCCTAGAGAGTTTGGGTGGACATCCCACACTCAGGGAATTTCTAGTATGTAGGCCTAGGGGAGCTCTGGAGATACTATGTTGCACTGAACCTCTGATGTGACAGTACTACATACACTATGATACCCAGAGGGAGAGTGAGCTCTGATAACTGCAGTGATGCCTTTCTGTCTGTCATAAAGGATTTGTGAGTAAAACAATCCTGTTTGTAAATGTTGTAAATAAAAGTTACCTGTAAGTC
Organism: Pipa parva; assembly: GCA_019650415.1. Classification (NCBI taxonomy): domain Eukaryota; kingdom Metazoa; phylum Chordata; class Amphibia; order Anura; family Pipidae; genus Pipa; species Pipa parva. The sequence continues at coordinate 6,782 of WMED01014167.1, read as the reverse complement.
TGCATATATACTCAGTAAGTGTATATGTTAAAAAGAAATATTGTCACTGATTGAAGGATTTGGGTATCTGGGTATTGCTGGTAGGTTAACTATATATGGCAGTAGTAAGATGTGTATTTTGATAATTTGGTAACAGAATTTGGCTAAATAGTTTGGCTTAATTAGATCTCATACTCATTGGTGTTTGACATGAAACAGTTCAGATATTGTTTATTTTTTTTTAATGAAGAACAGCAATAGTCTTCAATCTCCAGTAAATATGACTCTTCTTTATTTATTTGAGTTTGGAGTTTAATTTAGTGAGGTCTATTAACCCATACCCCTAGCCAACTGACTGTGAAAATGCTTTGTTACCCAAACTGGATAACCCTGTACTAATTCAAGTGAGGGACTTAATATGCCACTTTAACAGTGCCTGATCCACCTCCTGCCAAGATCCTTGTAGTATCCCTTAAAAGTGATCCCCTCTTCTGGGTGAACAGCTGTATGCAGAGAAATACAACACCTCACTCCTTGTACTCTTATTAACAAATCAGGTGGTCTCTAATTTAACCCAGAGGGATATGGCTTCTACGTCACTAAAGTACCATGTCTTCTGAGTGGAATAGGACTGACGTCATTTAGCTTTAAACTGTTATATGAAGTTTTGCTTATCGACTTCCCCCCTCTTAATCCCATGTAACTTCATGATTCCTTGCTTAGTATTGCTTTCCAGAGCTTCTTTGATTAATAGTCTCTGTCCTCCTGGGAGCTTTGCGAAGGGTAGAATTCCATTTCATAAGCATGCGACCAATAGCATTTACTTAACCTAAATTATTCTTGAGCTATAAATCAGGTGAGTTCTTTTGCTATAGGGATGCTGTTCAGAATTAAATACTAAAATTACCAGGGATGACTGAGAATGAGAGGGAACATAGCATATTGTTCATTATTGGTACATGCATTTTAGAGAAGACAAAAGAATATTAAAATTTTATCTTCGTTATGAGTTGCTTTATTCACTATTGTTTCTCAGAATGAATGCTTTGCTCTGTGCGTAATTCCTAGTTCCCGCTATTCGCTCTACCCAGTGATATGCAGAAGTGTAGGGGAGTAAACAAACCAAAAAAATAATGTCATTTTGAAACCCAAACTACTGCTTGTTGCTGGTTTGAAAACAATAAAGTATGTGTAGTCCATGTAAAATATTTAATATGCCGTCTTCAAAAACAAATCAGTGCAATACAACATTTCGGGAAAGACAGATGGGCACATGGTATGCCATGGATGCAGCTACCTGTATTTTGTTCCTATATTTGGAGGGCAGAGTGACCCTAGGGCGGGGTGTCCCTCTTGTTGGTCCGTTTGGTGTTACCATTTATTTATACTTCGATTAAGCTTACCCTAGGCCACCTCCACATTCTTACGTGTTTACACTTCATGAACTCAATCTAACTCATTACTCCTAAATGCTAAGATCTGGAAGCAGACAAGCTAAAAATGTCAAAATGTAAAAAGAACTCATTCTAAGCATGAATTCTTTTCAGTATACCTGTACACGCTGGAGTTCCTTAAGCACTCTTACAGGACAAACATATTGTTAAAATGAGAGAGGGAGAGAGGATTCTATCCCCCACAATTCTAGTGGTTTTAGGTAAGCGCAAGCTAAGATAATTGTCTCAGTCAAGAATAATTCATTGTCAGACAATATTCTGCATGTTTCTAGAACACAAATAGATGTTGTACCGTGCATGCTAGAATAATTTATTTTTAGAGGAAATGGCCTAAAATGAACAAATACACTTTTTTATTTTTAAATTTTATTATTTTCCTTTAATGGCTAAATACCTCATCTTATTAGGCAAATTGCATTATTTTTTAGTATCGGTATTGATCGGTAATGGAAGGGGACCGTACAACCTGTTCTGCTTTACAACTGATCAGTCGTTTTTTATATTTCTCTTTGGTCCTCTATAAATCGGGAATCAAAAAGTTCACCGAATTGAACTTTAAAAAGCTTAAAAACAGGTTGAGACACATTGAAAAGGCTGAAATGGGCTTTATATACATCCCCCTTAATCAGACATCCAGAGGGTTGTGTAAACCAGTAAGGCAAGGGGATCGGAGTACAGGACATTGAGTTTGAATTGTTTGGTGTAATATTGAATGGTTAAAAAGAAGGGTAAAACACACTGAATTGTTTTCCACGCTTTTATAAAGTTACCAAAATGTGTATCTTTTCTGATTGGAGTTTGTGTCAGTGTTGATTATTTTGGTACATAGGAGAGAAATTACATAAACCCTAAAAAAACCATATGGATAATACATTAACATAATTTTCTCCTCTTTAAAAAGAAATGGTTCGTACAGCTGGAACATACACTTTAGGAAAGACTGTAAATTGACTGTATATTTACAAAAGATTGTGCTCATTTTATTAACAGTGCATTAGTCGCTTAATGACTGTGCTATGGAGATTATCTCAGAAATAAAACTGTTATCCAATTCTCATTCCCTGTCTGTGCTGATTTGCATCCCATTTCAAAATTGTAATTATTTTTTAATTGTATCAGATTTGCAAAGTCATTTGTCCTTTGTGGTTTTTTTTTTCCTTTTTAAGTGTGTACACTGTTTAATTAATCCAATCAGTTCAATTTTTTTTCTGTACCTCAATTTCTAAAGTTTGAAGTGATCATTATAAGTAGCTTTATTACACTGGCTTAATTTTTATACTACCACGTT
>WMED01014165.1:0-14127 GCA_019650415.1 Pipa parva | reverse complement strand
TGCGCAGGGAATTTGCACGGGTGATTATCTTGAGGCTCTCTACAACTCCCGATACGCTCTCATGGGTATGGCGGCATGTTATGGTTCATCTCAATGTTTCCTTTAAGCACAACCCTGTTTCTACGGATAGATGTAATGGCGTTTTGATCAGTACTTGTGGAATTCACATTATCTTCCTCAAAATCCACCGGCACACAAGAATGTCTGAAAATTTCTTTCATGTGCAACGTGAGTTCAGGCCCAATTCCATCACCAGGGATCCATGGTTACAGTTTGTCTTCTGCCATATTTGGCTGGTGGGGGTGATGAGTAATCCCTGTTGTGAGTCAACACAGCAGATAAAGCCTGCTGTGGTTGTCTGGGTCCATGCTGCAGCGATAAAGGTAACAAAAGAAAGCAACAAGTTGCAGATACCGTGCGGACAGCCATCATTCGGCAGACGAGTTATGCCGCCACCTCCGAGTTTACCTTTTTTTTTGCGCATGCGTAAAATTCCTTTGCCGTCCAGGCCACGGTACGCATGCGTCTGACTTAGATAACGTCACTGTGCAGACTCTTACGCACTGTGGAGGGGGGGGAAGGATAAACTAGCTGGCCGTGTTTTAAGATGGCAGACTATAACGTGCTGACAGTGACGTACGCATTTTTACAGCAGGACAGGCTAAGGGTTTTCTCAATGCGCGGGATTGTGATTAATACAAAGTCATCTTGGGGCCAAAACAAGAGGTTTCAGTCCAATTCTGGGTCGTTTGATCTCCGCTTGCCTTAGGTTTGAGGCGAGGAAGCGTGGTCAGGAAAGAGAATTTTGTACTTGTTTCTGCTAAAGTTCTGTTTTTTTTTTTTTTGTTGCCTTGTTCAGGTGCGGAGGAGAAGATTCTGGAAGACTTCCGCAAGACTCACAGCCCCGAAGCCCATGATTTCCAGCTCCAGGCCATGATCCAGGCTGCAGGAAAACTTGTGTTGATAGATAAGCTTCTTCCAAAGCTCATTGCAGGGGGACACAAAGTTCTTATCTTCTCCCAAATGGTGCGTTGCCTGGACATCCTAGAAGACTATCTCATTCAGAGGAGGTGAGTTGATTAGATTTTTTTTTGTCCCTTTGAAAACTTTTACATGAATTATGATGAAGATTGTCATGTACACATGAATATATATAGTAAAACTTTACTACATTAATTTCATTTCTTTGCTGTGTTTTTTTTTATCAATAAATGTGGCCTCTGTGCTGTCATTTTTGACCGGACCAATTTGCCAAAATAACATTAGCTTGAGATCCACATGGAATTTAAGAGTTGAGAGAATACCATCTGCTGTTAATGTTTCCAACATCACATGCTAAGCATTAGCTGCTGATCTTATTGCAGATACACTTATGAACGAATTGATGGAAGAGTACGGGGAAATCTGAGGCAGGCAGCCATTGATCGATTCTGCAAGCCAGATTCAGACCGATTTGTGTTCCTGCTTTGCACCCGGGCTGGAGGTCTGGGAATCAACTTGACAGCTGCTGACACCTGCATCATCTTTGACTCTGACTGGAATCCGCAGAACGACCTGCAGGTAAGCGGTGTTTTATTTTCTCATGTTACTGTTTTTATTTTATCTGGTTGAGAAAATCCACATTTGCTTCCTGTAGCTATTTCCACTGTGAAGTATCTTCTAAAGAGCAAGGCATTAAGAGAAAAATGTGAAGTACTTTTAAGAGAATCTTTTGTACTTTCAGATTTGCATCAGTGATGTTCTTTAACCTCACATGATGATAAATTTAATTTGCAAATGAGATGTTCAAAAACTTAAAGGGGTACTATAGTGCTGATATAACTAAACACATACATATAAAACTCCTTTATACTAAGTCAATTGCTGACACAAATAGTTAAAAAATGTTTAAGGAAGAAATAATACTTGCAGTTTGTTTCCCTTAACTAGTTTTCCTGAGAGCTGACATTTTCCTCCCCTCGCTCCTCCTCCTCTTTCTGTTCTGTAAGTCAGGCAACATGAGAAGAAAAGGCTGCCTGACTGCTATTGTTTAAGCAGTGTGCTGACCTTTTGACGGTATAAATTAAGCTTGCTCACAGGAGATTACAGATACCTTGTGCTCATGTGCTAAGTAGGAAGTAGGTTACCTTTTCATGGAAAACTGGCCAGTACACATCACACGCACATTTCCTGGTGTGGGAGTTTATCAATGCTGCAAAATTAATCATTCTGCATTCCATGAAACTACTGGGGAGAAACGCTTCTCACTAAGCTATAATACTGCATATGTAAAGATGTATTTTGACTATAGTTCCCCTTTAAGACTTATAAGAGTATATAAGTGATGCACTTTAGGAAAGTAGTAAATACAGACTATGACTGTAAGGCATATGATCTGTAAAAAAAAAAAAGGCCTCTAAAATAGTGGTTCTTAACCAGGGTTCTATCGAACCTTAGGAGTTCGGTGAGTCGTTCTCAGGGGTTCGGCAGAGCCTCTGCCATGGAGGTCAAGACATGCAGGCAAAGTGATTTATCACTGAAGAAGGGTTTGGTGAATGTGCATATGAAACTGGTGGGTTCAGTACCTCAAACAAAGTTAAGAACCACTGCTCTAAAATGTTTATAACTGACGCTTATATTGGGGGACACAGGCAAGTCCTTTTGGGAAATGCTTTTAACTCTCCAGGAGGGACTTTAGAAAATTGTGAATAAGAACTAAACAGCGAGAGAGCCCATCTCTCTGAAGTAGCTTTACCCCCTCCCACAGGCTCCTCCCTAATTCAGTTTTTTTCTAGTGTCCTTTTTGCAGGAGAAGACTAGCTTTTCTCTTGAGGTGGGAATACACAGTCCAGAGCTGGAGAACACCAATTCAGACTTCCTCACAGGAGTTCTTGGGACTCTGGCAAGTGGTCTCTTGACCCAAATGTCTTCCAGATGCTACTACATCTCTGGGGTCTCCTATAAGTTGACATGATGGTCACCAGACACAACCTAAGGGTCCCACAGTTATTCTGTGTCCCAGATCCACTTGACCTAGCCACAGATGTCATGGTAGCACCTTGGCATTTCCACCTAAGATATCTCTTCCCTCCTCTTGCAATGCTTCCGAGACAGACTAAAAGCAGAAAGGACTCCAGGTTATCAGAAACTTGGACAAGCTTGGTTCTCAGAAATTCTCATCATGGCAACAGATCCTCCCTGTCCACTGCCTGTCCATCAGAACAACTTATCCCAGGGTCCATTCTTTCACCAAAGCCTTGAGCACCTCCATTTGATGACCTGACCATTGAATCCGATGGCCTAAATAAGAAGGGAATTCCCACTCAGATTATTTCAACTATGCTCAAATCTTGTAAACTCTCCTCAGCAAGTCCTTGTGCTCCAGAAAAAAATTACATTTTCTGTCTTTTCACCTTCCCAATCTTCTCCTTTTCCTTCATAACTGATTAGACAAGGGTCTCGGGAGTGTCTTCCCTCAAGACTCCGATGTCTGCCCTGTTGCTCCTTTTCCAGAGGAAGCTGGCTAATTTACCAGACATCCAGATTTCATTCAGGGGGACATTCACCTCTCTTTAGACTACCAGTTCCTCCCTGGAGCCTCAACTATATATTCTGAACACTTCTGTATCCTCCGTTCAAACCCCTCTCACTCCTTTCAATCAAGAGGGCCTTTTTTCCTAGCCATTTTGACCATTAGAAGAGTTTCATAGTTGGCAGCTCTCTTCATAGACTCCCCTTACCATATCTTTCGTAAGAACAAGGTGGTTTTTTGGACTCAGCCATTCCTGCAGCCCAAGGTAATCCTCTGCCGTTCACATTAAGCAAGGAGATCATGGTTTAGTCTTTGCGCTTTCACCCATCTTAGCAAAAGGAGAAATCTCTCCACTGTCTGGCTGTTATGAGAGCCCTTAAAATTTACCTTTCTTGGGTATCTGAGTTTTATCACTCCAACGCCCTCCTCAACTTTGCAGGCTCCAAGGGGGGTTAGGATGCTTCTCGTACCATTGCATGGTGGATCTGTTCCATCATTGCTCTGGTTTACTCCTTTTCAGGGCAGCTAAGTTCTGCCAGGGATCTCAGCCCACTTCACCAGATGAGTGGGAGCATCTTGGACGGGCCAGACATGGTGCCTCAGTTCTGCAGTTGTGCAACACAGCAACTTGGTCATAAATTCACACCTTCACAAAATTTTATGATTTTGACGCCTTCCCAAGCCAGTTTCCAGAGGTAGATCTTATCCACGGTTGTTTGAAAGGTTTTTTTTCAGCAAGAGAAAGCAACAATCTGTCTTTAAACCTCTGTTACGAATTTACTTGTTTTGTCTCTCGGATGCTTCCCTGATCTCCCGCGTTTGTTTTAGCTTTGGGACTTCTTCAAAGGTCCTGCCTGTTTCCCCTAATATCTCTATCTGAGAAATAGATTTTTTTATTCACCGTAAAATCCTTTTCTGCGCAGATTATTGAGCGACACAGACCTTCCCATCCCGAAGGGAGCTATCTCTGGCATTGCTCTCCTTCGGCTGTTAGACTTTGGAAACACTGAAATAGGGAGGAGCCTGTGGGAGGGGTAAAGCTACTCCAGAGGGGTGGGCTATCTTTCACTGTTTACTTCTTATTCACAGTTTTATAGGGCCCCCCTGCAGACATGGAAGCTTTACCCCCATCTCTATCCTGCTTGTGTCCCCCAGTCATCTGTGTAGAAATGGATTTTATGATGAGTAACAAATCTATTTTTATGTACTTTTCAAATATTAAAATTAGCTCCTGGTTGAAAATAAAAAAAATAAGACTTTTTCACTGGGTTTATTTTAGGCGCAGGCTCGCTGCCACCGCATTGGGCAGAGCAAAGCTGTCAAAGTGTATCGCCTTATAACCAGGAACTCATATGAACGAGAGATGTTTGACAAAGCAAGCTTGAAACTTGGTCTGGATAAGGCAGTGCTGCAGGACATCAATAGAAAAGGGAATACTAATGGGGTAAGTTTCAAGAAACCATGTCCAGTCTGCAGCCCTTCTGTTGCTATTTACAACAAATTCTTAATTCTTTGACTGATTTTAAAGTGGATCTATTCTTTTCTGCTTCGGTGCCTGACTTGAATCTCACGTTGGGCATGACTAAAAGGATGACTGACATTAAAGTTCCTCCGATCAGATTCCTTAAATCACAATCTAGCAGGGATCTGGAGAAGCTATGTCAACCATCATTTAGCTCCACCCAACCCGACTTGAGAATTAAGTCGGGCATCGTAACAGAAATTAAGCAGGGAGCTTTCTTCTTTTACTACGTTTTTAGCATTCAGCTAAGTCAACTTCCTGCTTCCTAAAAAAAAGTCTGTTATATGGACCTGACAGGTCCACTTTAAATAACCAGTGGCTGTCTTAATCCAATATTGAGCATATAAAAAGGTGTGTTCATTGTATCATAGTTTTACTGTCTGAATTGCTCCAGGTGCAGCCACTCTCCAAAATTGAAGTGGAAGATCTTCTAAGAAAGGGTGCATATGGGGCACTTATGGATGAAGAGGACGAAGGCTCTAAATTCTGTGAAGAAGACATTGACCAGATCTTGCAACGCCGGACACAAACTATCACTATCCAGTCCGAAGGGAAAGGATCCACTTTTGCCAAGGTAAATTGCATCCATAGTCCTCCTTAGCCATAGCTAGTCGTTGCAGAATATGCATTGCACTTATGTCATTAAACAAAATATGATAATATTGCTTTTGTTTGTGGAACATTATTCAGGCTTTGTATTAAATAGAAAGTAAATGGAAGATGAACTCTTTTTACAAACATCAGCTTCAAACAAGGATTACTATAAATAGCCTTGAAGTAAAATATTCACTTTATAAAAACACAGGCAAGCTTTGTCTCTTCGGGCAATAGAACGGATATCTCTCTGGATGACCCCAACTTTTGGCAGAAATGGGCAAAGATTGCTGAGCTGGATACCGATGCTCGAAATGAGAAGGTGAGCAGCTGCAGAGCTGTATTCAATAAAATTCTGCCCTCATAGGCTTTGAGATGAATTTCAAATGTTATTGCATTTTACTCCCATCTGAGCAGGAAAGTCTTGTGATTGACCGACCCCGTGTCAGGAAGCAGACCAAACACTACAACTCTTTTGAGGATGATGAATTGATGGAATTCTCTGAACTGGAAAGTGACACAGAAGAAAGGCCAACTAGGTCCCGACGGTTAAATGACAAAACACGGCGCTACCTCAGAGCGGAGTGCTTCAGAGTGGAAAAGAATCTTTTAATTTTTGGGTAAGTGACATTTATAGTTGTTGGTAAATAAAACATGCCTTAATCTACCCGTCATTTGACTCTAGTACATCAAGTTTTTATTTTACAGCCAATAACAGACCATGGTGATAAGAATATATGTAGTATGATATATATCAATTTAAACATATCCAATACAGCTGATGCACCGTTTTGTGTTTCTTATCTTGATGTGATTCTGTAGCTGGGGGCGCTGGAAGGACATTTTGACTCTTGGTCGATTTAAATGGCATTTAAATGAGAAAGATATGGAGATGATCTGCAGGGCGCTCTTGGTTTATTGTGTAAAACATTACAAAGGAGATGAGAAAATCAAAAGTTTCATATGGGACCTTATAACCCCCACAAAGGATGGACATAACCAAGCTCTTCAGAACCATTCAGGTACTAAACATGACCATCATTAGCATTAGTGATTTTGGACTTAGCATTTTTTTTTTCAATATTTGTGAATTTAAACAGTAAGTTCTTGTGTTTCTCTTGAAAAAATTAGAATCATTTTGATTATAGGGAGATTTTTATATAGGAATATCAATATCAACCATGTCCTCTCTGATCTCAGTGAATGAAAGTGGTAGGGGAAGCTATTTGTTAGCAAAACTAAGTTTTTAATGTACCTAAAGTGCAAGTATATAGTAGAGTGGAGGAAGAAGTTAAAACTAAGGGGGTTAGTCACTGAAGTCCAAATTGTTGCGTATAGGTGCAAATTCGCCAGATAAAGACAGTCACAGTAGGCTGCTACTGTCGCAGTCACGTCTTCATAATGAGAATATTGTCCCAGTCGTGACTTTACTATGGGAAAATTGTCACCACTTTTCAATGGGGAAATTGTAGCGGATTTGCTATGGGAATCCGCTGTTTGCGAATTCGACACTTGATTTCACACCTTAATGAATAACCCCCTCAGTCTGATGAAAGTATTGTAGGATCATTTATTTAGGTTTTAATTTTATTGTAGTCTGGTGAGGTAGCCCAGCACTGTGCAGCTGGTGAGTTGTTGACTATCACTTTTGGCCCTCAGTTTACTGAAGGGCCCTATACACAAAATATAGGATTTTCCACCTCGGCTATGAGCAGATCTAGAGGAAACTTGGAACTGTAATTAAAAACAGAGGATGTGTGTCCTTTAAACTTAGATATGGCTGAACTGTTAAATTTGCATGCATGTTTTTTATGTGTATCAGTTTCCCTAGCAGTGAAACCTTTAGAATTGTAGCACACTAAATTAAAGCTGACTTCACGTTTCCTATTTAACAGTAAGAGTAGAATGTGTATTTTTGTTTGGTCAGTCAGTAAAGTGAATCAGATTCTGCTGCCAACGGGGACTTCTCACAATGTTAAGGCTTTAGAATCGGTAGTTCTACATTTTGTGCTGACTGTGGGGTATTTGTTGTAGGTTTATCTGCTCCTGTTCCTCGTGGAAGGAAAGGGAAGAAAATGAAGAATCAGATGCTACTGCCGGAGATTAAGAATGCAGATTGGTTGGTCAGCTGTAACCCAGAGATTGTCCTGCATGATGACAGCTACAAGAAGCACCTAAAGCAGCACTGTAACAAGTAGGATTTTCTTTCCAGTTGGGGAACTTTTTTCTGTCACACAGAGAATATTACATTCAGGTCAGTGACCGTTACATTTCTGACACTGAAGCAGAAAGAAGTAGAGAGACATGAGGCATTTACTATAATAAAGGAGGAGGGAGGGAGCAAGCTGGAATAATTGGGAATTTAGATAAGGGAGCTTGTGATACTGATCACCCAAGACTATGAAATCATCCGGTTGTAGTGGTAGTCTCTGAGAGGTGCATTGTTTGTACTTGAAGAGTAACATATCCAGTTTGTGGTGATTGTTTGATAATACGTTTTTGTTTCTTTTCTAAGAGTTCTTCTGAGAGTGCGGATGTTATATTATTTGAAGGCTGAGGTTTTGGGAGAAGCTGCAAGCAGAGTTTTGGAAGGGGAGAATGCACGGTAAGGCTATTTCCTGATCTCTTTAAAGATTTGGCATTGAGGAACAGCAGAGTGCTAAATCTGTTTTTTACTTCTTGTTGCAGAGACCTGGAGGTTTTGTTGCCTGATATAGATTATGTGGAGATACCGGTAGACTGGTGGGATGCAGAAGCTGATAAATCTCTCTTGCTTGGCGTTTATAAACACGGTATGTTTAAGCTGGAAATTATTCTAAAGGAGACATGGTTGACAGGACGCCATTTGTGTATCAAGAATGTTAATTATAGAGACATTGTGGGTGGAAGGGAATGTCAACGTGGAAAATCAGGAAATTACACTACAGCAGAGAGTGAAATCTGTTACTGGAAAACTCTGCTTACTGCAGAATCGAGGCCTTTTTGTTCCGAGTCACCAACACAAGCCCCACATATCTATATATGCATGTTCTTTTCCACTTATTACTCTACCAGCTAAGGCTTTTTTATCTCATGTTTGACTTAGGATACGAGCGCTATTGTGCCATACGGGCAGATCCTGCATTGTGCTTCCTAGACAAGGTGGGAATGCCAGATGAGACCTCATTTTCATCTGAAGGAGTAAATGAAGTGGCTTCTGATGTGGGTGATCGGTGAGTGAGGCAGATTTTGAATACATTGGGTTGCTTACTTCAACTCTTCAAATTTGTAACATTTATTTCTTCTTGTTTCATGTCTACCGTCAAAGAAACAGAATCCACAACATGGATTCCTATATTTTGCAGTCACACAATTTCATATTCGCAATAAATATATAGATAAAAATAATCTACATGTATAAAGTATAGCACTAGAAATATAAATAATTGATGTAATAAAAAATTTGCAAGATATATAGAAATATGATCTATGTCAGTCAATAAATCAAGTCCATAAAAAAGTCCAAGGGAGAAAGTCTAAAAATAAAGAAATAAAAAGTCCAAAAGAAGGATCCAAAGAAAACCTCATCTTTAAAACCTTCTGCGCTGAAACAAATGAGAAGAAAGGAACTCTGCCAAACATTCCCATGAAGAAATCAGTAGTACAAAGCTGAACTTGGTCAGTCAGGAGAAGGCAGTGCTGAAATGAATACTGTAAATATGAATTCTCCTGACTGACCAAGTTCAGCTTTGTACACAATTTCATATGTACCTCAGGGATGGAAACAGGGTTTCTTTGCAGCTGTGGTTAGTGAGCCTCTCACCACACACAATGCTGACTTTAATGATACTAAACCTATGTGTAGGCTGTCCCTACTTCTTACCAATGTCTTCTGTAATTGTCTACGTTGGGTTTAACCACACAATTGTAAATAAAAAAAGGTGAATGCTTGTGAAAGAAAGGAAATTGTATATACCCTTATCAGTATCATACATATGCTGATATATATTAGGAGCCAATGCAAATTCTGACACCTCCTTCTCCTTCCACCATTGTGTTACAGGAAACTGTTTCCAGCAGTTAGGGGGTTGTCCTGGGCCCTCAGTATCTGTCTCATTTGTCTCTATGGTACATATGTCCCCCGCATATAAGAATATGATGATGTACTATTAGAGATTAAACCTATGCAATTGTTTTGTAGTCAGGGCTGTGGAGTCGGTAAGCAAAAGCTCCGACTTCTGACTCCCTCACACATGCCGCATGTTTAAGAGATAACTTAATTTAAGCTTTTTATCGTCCTTATGATACAATAATCAAGCTATTTAGGTAGAACATAAAATATATTTATTGGATACAAATTTGCATACATGCAAAACGCTGCAGTAAGTGGGGAAAAAAAACAGTTTTCAACAAAAAAGTTGAAAGCTAATTTTTGTAGTGAGCAAACTTCTTTAACCCTGTTTTCTCTAGCAGATCTATGATGAGTGCAGCCATTCCTTCCAGGGCCTTTTCCTCTGATCTGTAGCAAGGAGCTTCACTACTGAGCATGTACATAAAGTGCAGCACACATTCATTTCAATTAAGACCTTTACAGGACATTCCATTATTTTTCCAAATTCTTATGAAAATATATTCAGCATATACTGCAATGAACTAACTCTACCGTTGTATATTTTGGGAGTCTGAGTTGGTCCATTTTATTCCGACTACACCAAAATGGGCCCCGACTCCGACTCCACAGCCCTGTTTGTAGTTGCAGTGGAATAATTCACTGCATCTTCTTCATGATCGGAGTATAAACTTCCCTTCCAGCAGTTTCAAAAGTATATATCCTTCATTTGCAAGGTGAAATGAGACAATTCCAATCTCCTCAAAGCATTGATAGCCTGTCTATGGCATGTTGGATGTTGTGGTTTAGCCACGGGTTGAAGATTACTGCCCTGCTCTGCATCAGTAGAGTTCAATTAAAAGTCCACAGGGCCCTAGGCAAAATCAACCCTGGGGGGCCTCCCTTCTCTCCAACCAGTGGTCAGCAGCAAGGAACAGCCAGGACTGGGTAAGGGATGGGGGCTCTGAGAAGAGGCTTTTTGCAGGAGTGTGATAGCAACTTCCTGGACTGAGCTGGAAAGAAACCGTAAGGAAAGCCCAATACTCTAATAATATTTTATTGTACAATGCAGTAGTAAACAAGCTGTGCAGCTGTTACAAACACTGTCAGCAGTGGACCCCTGTGCTATTCACCATAGCGGACACTATGTATTTATTGGGGGGCTGTCTAGCCTTGGTGGCCCCGTTTGTAGCTTTACAGGCAGGATTTCTTTCCCTCTACAGCAATATGTTACTTTGTTTGCCTTAATCCTTAAAGAAAAGGTGTTCTTATTTGCTTTCTAGCTATTTCTGTGCTTAATGTAGCCGGTCACCTGGTTGCGCTTATAAGTTTTGTTCTTTTCTTTGCTGCAGTGCCATCAAGGAAGAAAAGACTGAAGAGAAAATAGATGTGCCACAAGAGGTTAGTGACAAGACAAAGAAGTGTTTAATAGCTAATTACAATTAGTTTACTCTTTTGGATTAAAGGGAAAGATAAAATAAAGAAAGGGAGAGAACATTTAAATGTAAATACCATTTTTTAAACATTTTTATCCCAATATATGATTTAGTTTGATTCAATAGAACTATCAGTGCAAACATATTACACTCCCCTACTGCCACTACTTTGGTCTTGAGCAGGAGCCAATCAGGAGAGGGTTTTCTTCGGACATCATTGCTTCCTGATGAGACTTGCACATGCTGTGCTGGTTAACAAGGAACAGGCGAGAAATTCCCCCACCAGAACAAGAAGCATTTCACTAGGGCATCCTTAGCTGTCATTGCAACCATCTGGGGTTTCAATAACACTGTGGTGGAACTTTACATTAGTAAGAAATGTACTGTCTATCCACTGGGCATAGTAACCACATTCCTTTCCAGGAACTCACTGCTTTGAATACACTTTAATCTTGTTTCATATATTTTTAATGTACCTCTCTTGCCAGGAGAACACAAATTCCAACTCAGGGAATGGAGAACAGAAAGATGATGTGAGCCATACTGGTGAAAATATGCAAGGTAACAATGGGAGTGAACATTTGTCATAATATAGCTATTACTATAGAGACCTTAATAATGGGAGGTTGAGAGTTAGCTTAAAGGAGAATTAAAGCTTGTTAAGACTTGGGGTGGTTTTTAGATGGGGGTCGATTAAATACTTACCAGTCGGGCTTATTGGCTCTAGCGCTGCTTCCTGCTCTCACAAGCAAGCAGTTTCACATTAGAATTCTGCTTCTGTGCTTGCTCACCTCACTGAAAATCCAACAGGGAGGAGGAAATTAAGAGGAGAGCATTCCTAGTGAGTGAATACGCCCTGTTCCCCTCCACACTTAAGAACCACCCCTAGTCTGAAAAAGCTTTAGTTCCCCTTTAAGGGAAATGTAAATCAGACAAATATACATACTTTATGAACTAATTTTGCACTTTATAATCTTCATATATCCCTTTCTTTTGATGAATGACAGCCCCAAGTGCCATTTCCCTGGATGCATGCCTGTGTTTATTAGTGACTTGATGCTTTGCTTTTGTCTTGCTTCCGTTCATTATAACTGCTCTAGATGCTAATGTCTTTCTTGGTGTTTGAAGCCCAGGATAGCCCTGAATCAGACAGATTATGTTGGCCTGTAGCATCAGCCCTCACTGCAAGACTGCGCAGACTGATCACAGTTTACCAGAGGTGCAACCGCAGGGATGTCCCGCGCCCAGAGGTTATTGTTCCTAGTAATCATGGATACTGGTTGCAGGAAGAGATGAATAGGAGAGTGGAAATGGATCCAATAATGAAAGAAATGCAGAAAAGGTATTGGTTAAGTGACTTTCACTGAATAATGCTTGTGTCTTGGTGGTTAATTGTCAACAACTTGTTAGATTGTAGCTCATTTTCATGGTTATGTTTTTTATTAAAACACGTATTGATAATTATTCCTCTATGGTCTTGCTGTTGTAGATGGACTAGAAGAGAGCAGGCAGACTTCTACAGGACTGTGTCCTCATTTGGTGTCATATATGATCCTGAGAAGAAATCGTTTGATTGGACCCAGTTTCGAGCCTTATCCCGTCTTGATAAAAAGACTGATGAGAGCCTGGAGAAGTATTTCCACAGCTTTGTAGCAATGTGCAGAAATGTCTGCCGCCTTCCACTAAGGAAAGACGATGGTGAGAGAATTTCTATCATCTAAAAAGAAGTGAAATTAGATGTTTTAGGAAATAGGAAGGGCTGTTTGGTAGGGCTTTGTATTCAGTAATAAGAATGCGGGGTTATTTATCAGTAAATAGAGGTACAAAGGCACTACCCAGGGCCGGTCCTGGCCGCCCCCCCGCCTCCACAGCCAAGCTACCACATTAAAGGTGCAAAAAGGATTGCAAGGGAGAGTAATGAGCCTCCGCACTTTCAGTTTTTAAGGAATAATTAAAATATTTATCTGTGCTTCGCTTCCACGTGCAGCTAAACCCACATCACTTTCACGATCTTGACTAAACCAGTTGCCCTTCATTACGCTTAAGCCACTGGATTTATCCCATGGCTGAGCCCACGTTCCACTGAGACTTTCCTCTCTGTAAAGCCAAAAATTAACCCCGTTACAATTTATTTCACAAATGACTTATGGCGCCAATCCTATCAGCCATTCACAATATCCAACGGAAACCCGTCACTGATCTATTGGACCAACCAATGAGTCCCAAGTAGCTATTACTCACTGCGCACCTTTCAGCGAGTGCCATTGCCACGGAAACCTGTAAATGGATGGAGCATCTTCATTGTATTTGCCTATTAAGATATCCATCCGCCGGTTGGAAATAGTTCTGTTTTATTCCCTGTGCCAATTTAACTCTTTAGTTATAATAAAAGTAGCGAGTGCGTACTTCGGCTAGCCAACAATGAATAAAGTTCACGATAGCGATTCTCTGTGACGTCAGATGGCGAGGTGGCTGTGCTGTTGACGTCGAGGTGTATCGCTGGCAGCGTTTTGTCAGTGCGCGGACCCGGTTGGTAGCACGCTATTGGCAGTGGACGCACGCCCGTTTGGTACCATGGTGGCCAAGCAGAGGATACGTATGGCCAATGAAAATCATAGTAAGAATATCACCCAAAGAGGAAACGTAGCCAAAACACTGGTGAGAAACTGAGTTGGGGGTACCAGGAAATTTTCCTTTGTGATGGGATCTTATGCCTGCGTTACACCAGCTGTTGCACTACATCTCCCAGCATCCACCAGACAGTGACTGCCAAAGGGCTGTAGTTAAAGAACAGCTGGAGAGCTGCTGATTATCATTGTCTGGTCTTGTGGATGTTATAGGTTGTGTGCTGAGCACATGTAAGTAGAAATTCACAGACACAGATAAACACTTGTACTACAGTTGTCAAGCAAATGAGAAGATTTACAATTTTTGACTCAAGCCCCACAGTGCGTTTGTGCGCCGGTGCTTGCGCCCC
>WMED01014164.1:0-14128 GCA_019650415.1 Pipa parva | reverse complement strand
ACAGCCTAAGTGTCTGGGCCCCCCGGGGCCCCATACAGCCTAAGTGTCTGGGCCCCCCCCGGCCCCCATCCTTGGCTGCCGGAGCGCGCCAGGCTGTAGGGAAATGGTGGCTAGCAGCAGAACAAAGCCTGGCTTACACTGAGCCTGCATACAGCAGACTGCAGCGCTGGGCATTGTGGGTAACAAGTCCCTGGTAACCTACACCTCGGGGGTTTACTGGGAGCCCCGGGAAGCTGCACAAAGACAAGAGCTGGAGCCTACCCGTGACCCAGCTCCAGCTGCCTGCTACTTCCTTACCTAAGGCTTTGTCTGCGGCCTGGGCCTCACTAAGGCTTATGAAGGCTGCTCAGCAAGAATGGCAAAGGCTTTGGGGCAAAACTGGGCTGGATCCGCTAAGCGGTGCAAACCCCTCTGCAAATCCTCCGACAGCTCCATTGTAAATGGGGCGACCTTCCACCTCACATGTCACACCACGTGACAAGACCAGCTGACAGCCGCAGCACGGGTTACTGTAGTACCGTGCCTGTGCAAGGAGCTGGTGCTCGCACTGCTTACTAGGCACAGTGACTGCTACGGGCGCCAGGGGGCCTGCACACGGTGGCGGGCCAGAACCGGGCCCCCCCTCATGTGTCAATTTGGCTGGGCCCCTGACGCCAGTACTGGTAATACTGGCCTATCGGCGGCCATGACCGCAAGTCACAAAGACATCAGAACTATCCTTTAAACTTCAATAACTAAATGAAATGAATGAAATTGGAGCATGGGCAGAACTTTGAGGGGGAAAGGCCCAGTGCATGACTGGCACTGGGACCCCCTCTCCCCACAGTGCACTACAGGGATATTGACCAGACTGTGCAATGTGGAACATATGGGACCAATTGGCCATCTAGGATAGTCGCAAACTTTTGGAGCCCTTTGCATCTCTTTTCTTGCACGTGCACAGGTACTATTACTATATACTAAGATGGGGAGTATGTCGAAAGAACGAATGCAACTAGGTGAACAGCTCTGAATTTACCTGCTACATCAGACTGGTGAATTGGGGGGTTGATGGCAGGGCTCCAGTGTTGCATTAGGCAACTATTCAGTCAAAAATGGCAATGGAGACTGCGACTAAATGACAACATGATCTAGGGACATAGTGACATATAAATAGAATATTCACTGAATATAGTTAGAGGGATATATGAGATTGATGTCACTGCCCTTCATTTCTCGAACTCCCCTTACTCCACATGACTTTGCATCCTACTTCCATCCGCCTGACTACCACCCATATGACAGTGATCAACACTGTCTGCTCGTTCTACAAGTGTATTCTCCATTTAGTCAATAGTGATATGTGAATTTGTGTCTATTTTGATGATGCAACTCAAATTGCAGTGATGAGGCCCTGAGTACACTGCTGATAAAGCTATCAGGTATGTAGTTTTCCTAATACTATTTCTCCTTTAAATTAATACATAGCATTATGGATTGTTTACTCAACCTTCAACCTCAACCTGTGTTCTTTTGGAATATTTTTAGATAATAAAGATAAACCCTATTAACTACTGAACTATGAAGGTTGTACAGAGTTTAAGCATGATTCATATTTCATGTAGCCTTAAAAGTTGGGCCAAAGACTGAAAACCCAGTCCAGTTAACTCTATATAACTGCAAGGAAATCATAGAGGAATTGCACAGCCCATTAAATTGTAGAAGCTTTTTAAAGTCATGTGGAATGCTAATTTTTTGTACTTTATAACTCCCTACAGTGTTCAAAACCCTACAGTGCTACAAAATAACAAGAGAATATTTATCAAGCTAAGAAGTGGGTGAAATTTTCATTTTTGCTATAACTTATTTGTAAAAACTTTCTTTTTAATTTTACCAACAAAAAATGACACACAGAACAATTTTGTAGCAAAAATTAGACCCATAAAAATAATTAAATGTTATTGATGGAACTGGCAAAATGGACAGAAACTAAATGGATGAAAACAAGTATATTTTTGGTAGCAAATCTTGATAAATACCCTGTGCATGTAATACCTCCTCCCATTTAGATCGTAAGCTCTACAGGGGAGGGACCTCCAAACTCTTGTGTCTCCCACAACCCGACACTTAAAGTGAAGTATCCTTGTGATATTATACTTGTATTGTGTAATGCACTTCTCCCATGTCTGTCTTATATTTGTATTACTGAAATGTACATCACTGTGTAAATTTGTGGTGCTTTATAAATAAAATTTTACATTTTTTGTATTTTTTCTGTATTTATTTTTTTACATACAAACATACAAATACACCCCTTTAAATGTCTGACATAAAACATAAAGGACATATTTATCAAGATGAAAAAAGGGCAACTACAGAGAAATGTCAATTTTCACTTAAAAACTGTGTATGGGTGAAATGAAGTAACTTGGTAAAACCAAAAAAAGGAAAAATAAAGCAAAATAAAAGATTTACCTAAATGCACAGTTAAGTCTTTAAATACCACTCTGGTATCTGATATAACGATAATTTAAAAGATCAGTGGGATGTTTCTCCTAGGAGTAAACTAATAACAATTCAGATTGTCTTACATTTGTAATGACCAGAAACAAAGTAATGCACATTAATGCCATGCTTACAGTACATAAGGACATACAAGGATTGAAATTGTGTTACTAATGTTACTGATTCAAAGAAAAGTATGTTTATCTATTAGCCAGTGGCTGCATTCAGAATCTATACTCCTACTGTAGGTGACGTGTTGATTTTTTTTTTACCCAAAATACAAAAGGAATACAAACACAGATTGTACAACAGGTTCCATAGAAAATGTTAGTGCTGAGCAGTGAAGGGTACTTAATGCTACAAACAGATCTAGATATCAATTTATATCAAGTGGCTCTCTAGGTGAATAATGATCAATCCAAAAAGAGTGAAAGGCAATGGATTAACAAGAAACAAAGAGAATAAGAAATATAATATAATTTGTGTTAACAATGACTCATTATAAAGAGGATATAACACACATGGGGTAGCAGTTTCCATTTTCCTAAAAAAATAAAATATCCCTTTTAACTTCATGATAACACATTCAATTGCATATTAAATGGCTACATTAGTGTAGGGACCCCCTCCTGGTGCCCCTACCTACTCGAACACTGTGTCATTCTTTCAGTCTGAGGAGCGCATAGGGAGCAATGACAGTGTCACTTACTGTTAGCATCCGGTGATGCCCCACTTCCTAGTTGCAGTGGGCAGAGCTGTGCCGCCTTACCCCGTCATTGCAAGTGATGTCATTGGAATCCACAGCACTCATAAAGACCCAGCCACCATTTTGTAAGTGCCTGATTAGCCTTTGGAGAGGAGAGGAAGAAACCTGCACCACTAAAGAGGCACCTGAGGCCCACAATCCCTCAGGATAATACTGGTGCCTGATCTGAAAGAGCCATATGCCCAATTATTGTATTTAAGGGGCTATCGCCCATGTGTCCTGCTGTGTAGGGGAATCCAGTCCCCAAAAAACCTGCTGATTAAAGGATCCAATCCTAGTGACCAGAGCCACACTTAAAGTGCCATTGCATTGCATTTGAGGATTCAGATACAGTGCATATTTAAGAGCCCCAATTCCAGCATTGGTTGAGAGTACCCTGTGCTGGCAAACCTAACAGGGCAGCTACTTGTAGAATGTAGCAAATTAAGAAATATTTCTGCATCTGTATTACTCTCTGATCTGCCTCATCTTCTAAATTTTGTGCTATAAGTTAATAAAGACTGTTGTTTGAGTTTTAACACTAAAGTCTCTGGCGCCCATGTTTTTCTACAGCACATCACAATCTATTACACCAAGCACCCACAAACCTCCAAATCAATGTGAGAGCTTACTCCAGAGGGTAGATTATGCAAATGTAACACATGTTTTAACGCTAGCCTGAGGTTATGGTAAGGTGCTGCATAATAATTTCATCCCTTTATCTGGGTAGATATGAGTATTGTATTGTAGCGGTGATAAAATGCATATGTAATGCTATTTTGTTTTGTAGTACAAATTAATACTCTATTCTTAGCTATCTCTCACTAGACCAGCTCACATACCAGGGGGATAGGCCCCACTTACACATCGGAGAGGTACTCTATTGAGAATCAAGTATAACACAGGCACAAGTGGTTCTTGCTTAAGCAGTGTACTCATATTTAACAAATAAATAAATAACATAATGTGGTAGTTTGGCAGGTCTTTGCCTATATAGCCGTTACAAGTACAGCAGTTACTTCACATCACACTTAGTTCCATACTTAGGATAAACATGTGCATAGATACATTGTTACCACAGCTGACACTACCAGGCAATTTGTGTATGAGCCTTAGAGTGTGACCCCTTTGGTAGCTCCCCAAATCGCCATGGGCCTGACTTCTCAGGGATCTCCTTCTTCCAGTGGGCTAATCCCTAGTCCCTAAGCCTACCACTCAGTAGTCCCTAAGATGAACTCGCCATCAGGCCTCTAAGCCCATCTGCAACTCCTGTTGGGATCTCCGGCTACCCAGTAGATAACCTCCCCTACATACTCTCACCTTCTGAGGTGAGCTCACATAAATCCAACCTCATCTTAGATCCCCAAGATTCTTCCAGATCCCCACCAGAAGGGTGGGGATCCTGCAGCTGCAACACTATGCAGGCAAAGACCCAGAGCCCTCCCATTCACTAGCTTATATAGGCTAGGGTGGGACCTAATTGTAACTCTATCTTATTCATAGCCTACTGCTATCTTACTAAATGCCACAAGGGGGAGCTCTAACACAAGAAATGGGACTTGCTAACAACCATTAGTAGAAATGGTGATTTTGTGGATATAAGCAGATACACCAAAATCCACCAATTGCTACACATATATAGGGTAAAATGTAAAGGGGTTATTCAGGAAGCTCCGAAGTGAGGCGTGTAGTGTTCGCCTCACTTCGGAAAAACTGACATGCGCATGCTGATGTCCTGCACGCGGACATCAGCACGCGCATTAAAGGGATTTCCCTCCCGGCAAGAGCACTCGAGTCTCCTCGCCGGGAGTTGAATCCCTTTAATGCGCATGCTGATATCCGCGTGCAGGACATCAGCATGCGCATTTCAGTTTTTCCGAAGAGAGGCGAACACTACGCGCCTCACTTCGGAGCTTCCTGAATAACCCCCTAAGTTTTCCAGTAGCCGCATGATTTTACAAGAAGTACATCGATAAGTTTGCATGTATAGCAATAATAATAATTTTCTGCAATTATTTGCAAATTATTTCAGTTTGCAACATTACTCTGACCATGTATTTGTTTACAACAGGGGTCCTGTTATTATTCTTCATATTTGAAATAAAAATTTTAAAAAACGTGGTGCCAATATGAGCTAGGAATTGTCTACCAAGAAGAATTGGAATCTATGCAACTATTCTATTCCAGCAACAATAACAGCACCCAAAAATTACTCATATTCTCCATATGTTGTTTAATCAGACTTCCTATAACATTCCCTTTGTAAAGGGTCACCTATGGAAAAGCAGCGCACAAGGCTGGTCAGTGTAAAAGGGGTTGTAAAATCATGTTGAGGGGCCCTCTTTGCTGGGGGCACTGTGATTTCTGATGGCAGCCCTAATGCTCAGTAATCACTTCACCATGGTGTCAATTTCCATTTAGTAAATATATACAATTAACTATAATTAACAATGAGCGACTATGTTAAAATTCACCCATTGCAGCAAAAATATGGAAAATAGTGAATATGCACAAATTTACTTTGCTACACAATGGGCAAAATGGGCAACAAATTGTTGCAAATCCATTTTTCCATGGAAGTTTACTCTTTAATAAATAAGCTGTAGTGATAGAGCTCTTTGCTACAGATAATCATATTTTAAGCAAATATTTATATATATTTGTATTGTCTTTGTATTTTACAGTTGTGCACTGGCTAGAAAGCCATTGCAGTCTATAGTTTGCATCAGAGAACAATAGTAATTATCTCTGTAGTGTGGGAGAGGGGTAAAGGTAATTGCCTCTAAATACATAATATTTATTTTTTTTAAACTGCAGTTGAAGCTTTTTTATCCTAGAATCCTGATTAAAGGACCACTGATATGAAAAAAAAAACAAATTTTGATTAGCATGGTAGTTATACAATCACAGCACTTATAAATTCAGCATAAAAAAATAAAATGTTTACAAATGTTATTGGTCTCTGTTTATTTTTAACTTTACAGATGTCAGCCATGTTGTTAAGCAGACCTCACCCAGTCTCATGGTTTTCTATGGTGCTTTAGACAATACATGTTCAGGCAGTGTGCACAAAAGCCCAATTTTTGAAGCCAAACAGCTAAATATCATATTTTATAGACACAATGTATTACCCTAACTGGTGAATTCTGGTGCATTGCATACAGCAATTCCCACACCCTATTACATTTGAAAGTCCGATTTGCTTGTTACCTGTTAGTTTTCATTCTCTGAATAATCTGCTCTCTGTCTTCCCTTCCCTCTCTTTTTCACATACCTCTTCTCTTTTACACTCTTGTAACCTTTCAGTTCCTCTCTTTTATCTCTATTTTAAACTTGCTTATGTTACAAGTCATTGGGCTGGACCATACTGCTTCTTGGTTTCTGTGTAATGGAGGTTGATATGTGATGGATTTGCAACTGTATGCTATTTTCCTGTGTTTAAGGTGTTGTTTATATAATACAGAGTAATGGTGTGAAAGCCTTGCACTGAGTTGCACGTAACTAAATGCAATTAAACTGTAAGCTACCACATAATGCTGCATGGACTAATGTGTATGGTTAAAGAATAACATAATGGGGGCACTTCACCATTCAGCGAAGTGAGCTCCGAATCCTTCGGCTCACTTCGCAAATGGTATTATGCACTCGCTGATGTCCTGCACGCGGACATCAGGGAGTGCATTAAAGGGATTCCAGTCTCGGCGAAGCAACTCTTTTTCTCTCGCCGAGACTGGAATCCCTTTAATGCGCTCGCTAATGTCCGCGTGCAGGACATCAGCGAGCGCATAACACCATTTGGGAAGTGAGCTGAAGGATTCGGAGTTCACTTCACTGAATGGTGAATTCCCCTCAATGGGTTGCATAATATGCTGCCTCTATTTAAATGCATCCATAACACATACATAGACCTTAACAGGATACTATCTGTACTTTAATAATTGTAACAAGTGTAAAATAAATAAGCTTAATGCATTAGTCCAGCATCAATTGACTGCGTGCTAGGTTTTGCACAAACCTATTCTTTAAATTATTTCTCAGTGGGAATCTATGGAGCACATAAAACCACTGCAAGAAATAGAATAAGATCTCCGGTAGCTTGATTAGATGTAAAATGTAATACAAAGTATACTGCACGCCAATTGCACTTTGAAAGCATTTTTACATGCAGTAAACAGTGGCTATGATGTTAGTCTGTTAAATAATAACTGCAACACATTGTTCTTTCTCATGGCCTGCAAGGGATTTTGTATGGCATTAGGTCTTTATTTATGGGATAGAAACCCAAAGCACTGTGTCATTTATTTTACAGTTACACAATGTCGGTAAAGGAAGGATATATAATCACCACCAAAGCAGATGGAATTATAAGGATAAGGGAAATGTGAAATAGCGGGGTTAATTACCACTGCAGCAAATAGGTAGGGTGGAGAACCTATCGCTTGTTGCATTGTTATGTTAAAACATCAACAATCAATTGCAATGTAAACCAATATTTACAGTCCAATTTGTGCAAACCAATTATAATGCTTTAGGAAAAGCAGTAATGCCTAATCAACCAAATGGTTGCTGAAGTGTGTGCTATTTCCATTTAGTACAGGTGCAGTTCACTCAGTAGTCCTCAACCCTGCTCAAATCCTGGACCTCCAGCAAGTATCTACCCATGATTCTTCTTATCTGAGACAGCTAGCTTACTAAATGTTTGCCTTCAAATGTTACTATTTGTGCTTCTTTTCTTATCCTATTGCTGTACATTACCTACTGCTAACTTTGATCTGCTGGTGTCTAACCTCTGTTCTGTTGCTGACCCAGCTAGTATGACCATATTTTTGTGAGGTTCTTGGCTTTCACTATCTATATGACACCATTCTCTTCCATAATGGAACCACTGGGACTCTTGCACCATTAGGACTGTCAGTACTGATTAGCTGAGAGTCAGATCTAAAGTTAAAAGTGATTGCTACAGAAAGTATTGCATGCCAAGGCTGGTGGTCTGTAGTTTCTATGGGTTTAGGATTTCTGATACAACAAAGAGAAGCAGGCCATTTTATTTGTTAGAGGGATTTGAAGATTCTGCAAAGTCAGGAAGTTACGCACAGGTACTTGTCAAAGAGGGCACGGACTTGGATTTAGGAACAGTTAAATGTAATCAATAGTCAGTATTAATCAAAGTCAGTAACTAGAAATTAGAATTATCACATAGAAATTAATCATGTTCATAATTTTAAAGTCCTGCATGTGTAACCTAGCACTTCCAAAATAATTTCAACAACTTCAGAGCCTAAAGAGTGATATATTGATTTCTGCAATCTCTAAAGCACATGAAGTATGCAAGAGAAATTGAGTGCCCAAAACATGTATATACTCTATTACATTTGTTCTGCTTTCTCAGATTACAGTGCATTTCACTGGTTTATCAATACCTGGCATTGCAAATTAAGTCAAAAGCCATCATGCAACAGTAAACCAGACTCTCTTTCAAAAGTGTTAAAATCATATTTGTAATGGTCACTGACAAGTCTCTTTGGACTTGCAGTGAATACTGAGCAAAGTGCTGTACCCAGGTTAAAGTCCCTTAGACAAGTTTCATCCGGTAAAAACAAAATACCCTTGTGGTCAAGCGCATCTGTTATTCCATATGGACACAGATCATCATTTCTGATTCCCACTATGTGTTTGAAAAGCTTGGCGCATTAAATCAGGCCAAAAATCGAACAGCGGAGAAAATGGAAACATGCTGAATGCATTACCCGGCTTCATTACAGCAATTGTTCTTTTCCTCCTATGTATGGCTGGAAAACAGCGTAAAACACACTACAATCGCCAACGCTTGATAAT
Source organism: Pipa parva (assembly GCA_019650415.1). Taxonomy (NCBI): domain Eukaryota; kingdom Metazoa; phylum Chordata; class Amphibia; order Anura; family Pipidae; genus Pipa; species Pipa parva. Next base: position 5,064 of record WMED01014164.1, on the reverse strand, counting down.
CATAACAAATATAAATAAAAAACGAAAGGGTGACCTTTGAATATTACCATCTGCATTGCAGTAATTAGTTTTATCTGCTATACATGAGCCAAATAAAGAGCAGGTTTATGAAGCAGTTCAACACGATGAATATTTGTCTCAACACAATACACCTTTCTCTTCTTTGTATGTGACAGACAAAAAGCATGAATACATGAAAAGAACTGGGATTTTAGTTAGACAGCTTTTTCATTCACACTGGGATCTGCTATATATTTTTTTCTGGCATTAATTCCAGAAAGCTGCAAGAATCTCTTAGAGCCTAATACAACATCATATGATGTAGCACTGCTGAATACAAATGTATTGTCTTAAAGGTACGTACTGTATAACGCAGAATGTCAGCATATAAATGTACAACTTCTGAAGGTTTCTTTTGATGGTTGGGTTTCTTATTTTTACTTCCCTAGGGGAAAAAAAGCATTGCAAACATAACCCTATTCCTAATATACAATTTAAGTTAACAGATTTCTATACATATTTCTTATAAAGGAAACACATATTACACATCACTATATTTAAGGATAGTTGAAGGATTAGTCCTGCCAAAAAGTGGTAAGGGAATAACTGATTCCGCCTAAGAGCCTTCTAATTAAAGCTTACACAGCTTCGAACTGCATTAATCCATTAAAGGGAAACTAAATCCCCACTTTAATCAAGGCTCAGTATAAATAAAGAAGTTATCTTTTTTTTTTTTTAGTTTTAATGCAAAATGATATATTGATTATACAGTTATACATTCTTATTGTAATCACTCTTGGGAAAATGTCACTTTGTCCAATCCCTGTGACCCTGCAAGGTCCAATTGCTCACATCTGATTGGATTTTGCATTTGGTCTGTCGATTTAACTGGAGGTTCACTGAACATTTAAACAAAGTACAGCTGGTTATAAACGTTGAAACAGAAGTGTTATTATGATGGGATTTTCCCAGTAGTAGTAACAGCACACCGAGCTACCCTTAGCTCTACCGTTCACTGAAATCACCAAGCCTACTTGCAAGTACAATTGGAATATTGGAAGTCCCTGGTAATCTGGAACAAGCCACTTGCATCTGAAACCCCTGCTGTAGCATGCTGAGTGCTGATGTCCTTACTTGTGCTAAATCCACTTAAGCAAGATGCCTAGTTTGGCGAAGCATTTAATTGATGCTGTAAGTGTTCTACTGAGATTTAATGCATTGTCATGTTTAATAAAACAAGTTCAGCTGTTTTTATGCTAAAGAACCTGTAGTGTATGTCTTATTGCACTGTACACACAAGGCAGAGCTGGACTGGAAAGGAAGGGATTAGTTTAACATCAGTATAGTTCTTTACTCCTCAGAAATTCATAGGAATAGGTGGGAAATTCATCAAGCATTCACCTTTATAGTTTACCAGATGAACAATACTGAATTGGTCATTCAACAATCAAAATCAGATAACTACACAAATGAATTGTAATATTTTCTTTAGCAATCATATCTCTGGTCAATATTTTGTGCTTTTGCGTAAAGCATTTTTTATATAAAATAGTCACATGCTCCGGTGTATTTTCCCATTACTGGAAAGGGATACGCTATTAAAGGTCAATTGAAATGTAAACCTTTCACACAATCAGGAGAAGTATTTTACTATTATATTATACAGTTTAATATGCAGCATCCCTATCATCATTTCAGAATGATATTTGCTTTCAGGGGCATCATAGTAGAGGTGGCTGTGGCCACAGCTATGTCTTAGCCCAAGTCCTCAGGAGAGCAGGCTGCTCTATAGTGACTGCTACCCCCAACAACAGTCCTACAGCATCTGCACCCAAAGCCCCTTAGATCCTGGTAAGTTTCCTTTATTTAGTATGTGTGGCATGGGAGAGGGCAGCACTGAAGGGGGGAGGGTGCCCAGGGATCTCTAGATACGCTAATGTATGATCTATATTCTTTGGATGCCAATGTACTCTTTTGTTCCATAGTGTTATATTCAGAATAAACAGATTGCTTGGTAAATTCCAATTGCAATTAACTCTGCATATTCACTGCACATTGACCCACCGTATCTTACACCCTGGGGAGAGTCCCCAGTTTCTAATCAGAGGATGGCACAAAGGGGATTGAATACAGTTTTGAGGCACAATACATTTTAAAGTAGTTCATATGATGCCAGTGGAGCAACTATTGCTAGGAGTGGCAATCAATTAATATCAGGTGCAATGTTCAATAACAGCTTTTACCCCTCTGGTGCCTTGGTTTCTCTGATAGATCCTCTATTGGTAACATCTCTGCCCTTCTGTGGCAGGAATACTACTCACCACTACCGCTTTCCTAGACCTTGCTCCTAAACTGGATGAGTAGCTGTGTTAGTTATCCTGAGTAACTAGACATTGATGTGGGACAATATACAGTATGACATATGCTTGTTCCAGTTTTAAATGTTGTGATGTGAGGGCATTCTGTGTATGTTTAATATTTTAAAAAGTCAATTCATTTTCAATCCATATATTGTATCCTGCCTTACTCATAAAAAAACTAGCGTACTTCAAAAATGGTTCTTAATTCTTAAATCCATATGGCAGCCTGTACAATCTAATCCAATGATGTCAGCTTTGAAAATATCTAACTGGTTGTATAATTCTGATATTTACTAGCTGTCAAAGTTTTTTTTTAATCTGATGACAATATATTACCAATCAATGCAGCTCGTAATGACAAGGTTCAAGTTGCCAGTATCTGATGGCTAAAAAGAATAAACTCACATACTGGTGGTCAGGTATTTAAAGACCAGTAGTATGTATTTTTTCTGCCAGCAGGTTGCATAGAATTATAGTTTGAGAAGTTAGAGGGCTTGCTTTTTATTAATTATAACATAAATATTATCTTAACATCTGCAGCAACAATAAATATGCAACAAGAGTCAGGACCCTATGTAGGCTAACATATAGGGGTAGATTTTATAGCGTCATCACGTACGCGCGTCACATGGTGACGCTCATCTGAAACGTCATCACATACGTGCGTCATGTGGTGACGTTTGGCCGAAATGTCATCACGTACGCGCGTCATGTGGTGCCATTTTCGGCTGATGTCACCCCGCAGGAACCCTTATAAGGAGGGTCCTGCGGCCGCTTCCGGGTGCCACAGTGGTTCTTGACCCCCGTGGGTCGGTCGTGCAACCCCCGCCGAGGTCGCGACCCACAGGCTGAGAACCCCTGTGCTAATGGAAAGGATTAGAGGAATAGCAGTTGAAATGGGGACAGAGTGGATGGAACAGCAGATAGTAGGATGGGCATGGAGCAGCACAGGACAAGGTAGACCTAATTACAGAGGCAGACCCCCAGCGCGGCCGAGTCCCAGTCCAGAGGTGAGGAAGAGACCAAGACAGATCTCCAGAGGCAGCCAGCAGTCCCTAAGAGGCCGGCCCAACCGGAGGAGCAGAAGGGGAGAGCAGGTAAGTGAGGAAGCATCCAGCAGCGTGCGCTCAAGATACCCCACTGAGAGTGCAGGCCGAGGCCAGCGATCACATGACCTGCAGAGTGGCAGGGGAGGACAGCGCAGAGAAGCAGGGGAAGCAGACTGGGAAACATGACAGGCGGTGAGCAGAGGTGCCAGAGGCAGAGGGCCCAGTGATGAGGGAATAGGGAGGAGGAATTGGCAGCAGACCAGACTCACTGCTAGCAGCGTGGACCTGGCAGAGGGAGCAGAGCTGGGTCAGGCATTACTTCCCACAGGCCCCAAAGGCCTGAGGGGACACAGCCTATGACCACCACTGCAGGAGGACAGGAGAAGGAAGACAGGTGGAGCAGAGCAGTAACAGAGGAGATGGCCATGGCACCAGCGGGTGAGTGCCCTCAATCCAGAGCAAGTGTGGAGGAAGGAGTTCCCAGTGCATTGGAGGGAATCGTGGATCTGTTTAGGAGGATCCTGATGGAATGGGAAACAAGGGGAGACCCTTACAGGCACCAAGATACTGAATTACAAAGGGCATGGGGTGCAGACAATGAAAGGGGGGGTAGCATGGGCCACGGGCTAACCCTAATAGGAGGAGAAAGCACAGTGCCATCTAGCAACAGCACAACAATAAATTAATTGAATACAAGTACACCTATTGCAGCACAAAGGGCGGACTCGGTCAGCACGGCCCTGCACGCACAATCCAGAGGCCATACGGCCGTGACTGCCACATTATGCACGGAAATAGCAATTGTGGAAACAGTTATGGGGAGGTTCATATTTTTGCTATGCTGGGCCATTAGGGGCTCATTTAAAAATAGGGGCAAAAGAAAGAATATGGCAAGGGGAGTTCATAGAGCTTTACTCTCTGCAACTGTCTGAAGAATTTGCAGACACAGTAGAGACAAGTGAGATATAATGTTTCAAATAAATATGAACCCAACATTTTCTACATTTAAAATCCAATCTAAGAATAAAATGCAAATACAGGAATGTAACCTGACACCTTGAATTACAATCTAATGTATACAGAGGATGAGTCTGAAGAACTGAACTAGTGAAAGTGTGCCATATTGTTGAACAAAGAATACTACTACTTCTCTTGATTCATTTGTTATAGTTGTTGATTTAGGCATGGATGCTGAACTGATGTTATAGTTAGCAAAGATAAAAGATGCATTGTAAATATTGTAAAGGCTGTCACTTACATTTGTAAGGTAGATATTGATGCTTGTTGATTTGTAGCAGTTTTTTTTGTGTGTATAATTTACTTTAGTAACTGTGCATACAGCTGGCTGTCAAATCTGCCTTTTTACATAAATGCATTAATTGATTTTTGTGACAGTTTTAATATAATTCATCACAAAAAGTACATTTGCCATATTAACAGGAGGCAAATTAAATCAATACTACAAAATAACACTTTTGATGATGGCAAGTTTGGGCTCTGAGTTTATAATGTAGTATGGTCCAATATAGTTTTAAACACAAACTAACAAAGCTGTATATTATAGTACAGGTTTCTGTGCATAAAAGGTAGAACATAGAACCAGAGGAAGCAGCAGCATTTTTGCAGCCAAATCCAAGGGAAAAAAAGGTTTTAAA
>WMED01014163.1:0-14128 GCA_019650415.1 Pipa parva | reverse complement strand
CTGTATATAAGTGAGAAATACTTGTTTTTATATGTCACCTTGTGCCTTGTTCATGTTTAGTAGTAGACTCATTTTACATTAGTTATTTTCTAATAAATCTGCCGATTTTAAGTCAAAACCGCAAATTGTTTATTTGTAGCTCTGTCAAACACCTGAAATTTACTTTAAAAGCAGAGCTGCTGTTTTAAGGCCCATGTTATATGACTAGTTACTCCTAGAAATATATTGGTTTTTATTATTGTACATACGTTAGGAAGGTTCCAATTGAATATTTCCGGAAATGTATAACCTGAGTTGCCTGAGTTATAAAATGGAACACTTAGTTTTCAGAATGGCCCCAGTTTGTTCATCCACCACATATGTGAAAAGGAACACCTTTGACTGCAGTTCCTCTAGGTCAGACCTGGGCAAACTACAGCCCGCAGGAAGCATCCTGCCCTCCAGACTCCTAAAACCGGCCCGTGGCAAGATGTAAAAACGGGGGGCAACCACAGTAGGCGTGCTAGACACGCCCCCCAGCCCTCTAAAGCCATCTGGGCCATTCATGTGGCCCAATGGCAAAAATAATTGCCTGCCCCTGCTCTAGATGTAATGGACTACTCCATTTTCAGAGAAAGATTAAGTTACCATGCGTCCATATTCGTGAATGCAAGATGTATTGTTTTTATTTGGATTACAGCCCTTATCATGCAGAGCAAGTACAGGCTAAATTCAATAATGATATCCTCCAATTCTGGCATTTATTTCTCCCAGGATAAAGTAGCTCGTCTGAATACCGTATTAATAAAATCACCACAAAAAGTGATACCTCACCCTTTATGTTTCATTTTTAACCAGAATTATTGTTAAGTGCAATTCATGGTGCACATGAAATGTGTTTAGATATTTTACAGTGCAGATTTAGTCATTGCTTTAAGAGTTTTCGTATACCACCTGCGCAGAGATGGGTGTTTATAGTTCAGTTACTAATTAACTTACTAACAGATATATTGAATCTAATTTTCTGTGCCTTGGCACAGTTTTACCCTCACCTTTCTTCCAATCATTCCTGCAGAACACTACATTTATAGGTGATTCTGCTTCTGCTCTATATCACACTACCCTCTTGTGTGCTCTGATAGTACTCCTTATTCAACACTGCTTCTGTAGCTTTATTTATTCTTGTTATCTGGCTCTATATCCCATAATCCTCCTTTTGCTTTGGACTAGTGCATCTTGTCGTTTTATGTAATTTTTTTTCTTGTCCACTGTACAGGCTGATCCTTTTTTATTTCTTTCAAATTCTGACAGATCCTCTCAGAGTATCAGATTTTTTTTAATTTAGATACAAATTGGGGCATATGTATTAAAGGGGAAGTTCACCTTAAAGTTAGATTTTAGTAAGTGAATATCATTATTATTAGATCATTTTTCTTTTTTTTTGTGGGTGTTTCGTTTCTTTATTTACCTTTATGTTCTGCTCCTGCTTTTTTGTTTGTGTTCACTTACCCTGGCAACCAGATCATTGATTATTAATTTTCTCATTATTTTTCTTTACTTCTCTTTCTGTTCAAGCCATGTCCTTTGTCATTTCCAAGTCAGTCCTTGAAACCACTACGTTGTTAGTAAATTAACAGACCCTTCTACTGTTTAAATGGCAGACTGCAGAATTACAGAACTATTTGAGTTTGAGTAAAGCTTTCTATACAAGCTCTAATACGACTGGTCAGTTGGCTTGGTCATTGGACATTGACTAACTCAGGTCAGTCAGTAGGGTCTTTCTGAGGTTGTTTACTGGCACTTAGATGCTACATGGAAAACTACTTGCAGCAAAATTCATAGTGGCCTCTACCCTACCCTAGCCTGTAGGACCATTCTACATTTCTGATGAGGGTGCCCTCATCAGCATCAAAGCATTTTGTCAACCGAATTTAAAGCCAGCATCACAATGCCTCAAAATGCAAGTAAACTACACCTCATTGATTTCAATAGCAACAGTATTAAATCTGCTTGCAACCTTATACACAAATCTTAACTGTGCCAAAATATATTTTATCTAGTGCCCAAAGAGTTGGTTTGATGCCATTGCTATTCAAATGAATGGGACACAGTTTACTTTGTTTAAGGCTGGTGCCAAAATGATTTGTCTGTCATTGCCCTTACTCCTGTCCTTGATACCAGACAAACTCTATCATATTCAGTAAAGGGTCTTCAGGATCCCTTTGACAGCGGTCTGATCAATTATCCCTAGACAGTTTAGAACAGTGGTTCTGCCCAGCTTCCCAGAGTGAATCAAAGTGATTGGACTGATAATGAAATTAGAGGAATTGCTAGATATTGTTAAAGGTCAAGTTGAACCATTTATTGTTACTTTGGTTTCCCCCTCCCTGAATTAATTTCTTGAGTTGGATGAGAACATTGATCATTAGGAGATCACAAGGCAGCTCCCTTGTGTTACCAATGGATCCCACAACATCTGTTCATGCCTTCCACACTGTCTTCTTTAAACTTTGTAATTAGTAAAAATTATCAGATTTAAAGGATTTCCTGTGCCTTACTTAATTAAGGAATATATTTTTTTTTTCATCTAGGTTTCTGTTCACCGTACTGCTATACATAAGAATGCTAAAAAAAAACTGTGCTTCTTGTTCTTTATAAAGTTGTGCTATTTGGGCAAAGAATTTAAACACTATTTTATGCCTGTGTGAGAACAGCTCCTTCATACACATGGCAACAGAAAGACAGGTAAGAACTCATGGGTGTCTTCAACTTAATCTACTGGAAAGCACCATGGTATATCAGATATACTTTGGTTTATGAATCATTTGAAAATCTGAAATAAACAATATGTTTTTTATAAAAGATCCTGGTTGTGGAGATCTTGATTTGTCCAGAAAGGCCCAAAGTGTATCTTTGGTGATGATTTAGGCTAATATCATTTTGAAGCAGCCCGAATTCACTAACATATATATTGTGGCTGTTCTATGGACACAAGCCCTTGGTTTAGTTGATGGGGTTTTGGGTGGGGTTTGGGAAAGCAAACGGTAACAAGGTTAACAAAGTAATATTGAGTTTTGAAGCAATGCATCATGGTGTACTAAGCTTAGGCCGGGGGTAACATTAGCTGTTTTTAATTAGGCTCATGCATTTAGGGGGTGATTCAGCATAGTACGAACTTACCCTCCGATCCTTCACCTCGGCTCGCACAGACTGTTATGCGCTCGCTGATGTCCTGCACGCGAACATCAGCAAATGATTTAAAGGGATTCCAGTCTCTGAAGCTCAAGAGTCACCTCGTGAAACTGGAATCCCTTTAAAGCGTTCACTGATGTCTACCTGCAGGACATCAGGGAGCGCATAACAGTCTGTGCGAGCAGGGGTGAAGGATCGGAGGGTAAGGTTGGACTTTGCTGAATTACCCCCTTAGGCTCAAGTTTGCTACTAGTTTTAGGGCTGCCTTTCTATCCCTTTCATTAAATTCTTACCTACCTGTCCAGACCTGGATTTAAATCTTGAACTTATAGACACAGAATGCTTGCTGCTTGAGGCCACACCCACCAAGTGACCATACAAATAGTCACATCTTTATGCAGTGAACTCCTTCCTTCTGAGCTGCCCATAGGTCTCTCATGCCTGTAGGGAAGTCTGGCACTGTCCCTGTTCTATTCATTTTTCCCTGTCTCCATTCCTAGATTTGAAGGACAACAATCAAACCTCAACAGTAAGACTGTGGCTCTTCTTGTGGGTGACCGTATATTGTCAGGGTGATGGAGCGTATTGTTATGAAGTGCTTTCTAAGCATAGTCAGGGGAATATTAGCAGTGGTGGATTGTAGCAAAATTATCATGAATAGGTTATTAAAGGGAAGTGATGTCAGCTTTACAAGGATCTGTTCATCAGAGACAATGTCGCTGTAACATCTTTTTAACAGCATAGTAGCAATAGGCATACTTTAATATAAGAAAAGGCAATGTCACCAGTATTGTTGTATTTGGTTGCCAGAAATGTTGCTAAGAATAGTTGCCTAAAGTTCATTTCATTAGCAGACAATTCCTAGCTCATGTTGGCACTTGGTCACCACATTTTCGAAGTGGAACCCTGTTGTAATCCCCCTAATTCACCACTTTAATTTGGCGAGATCATATCTGCAAATTCACAACAATATGATTTAAGTGAATTGTAACTCCAACGCACAATGAATATCTCAAGTGTTGTTAGATTCAAAAGTGGTGCCTAAATATGTGATTGGCATAATGGTAAATTTACAGAAATTGGCATCTTCTTCGTCTACAGGAGTATGTCCTGCTACATTTCTCTTTTAGGGCAAAATTTATTAAACTCAGAAAGACCGCTCTCGGGGGGATGATTCAGGAAAGTGTGAACTTACCTGGTGATCCTTCGATTCACCTCGCCGAGACTGGTATTCGCTCCCTTCTCTCCTGCACGTGGAGATCAGCGAACGTTTTAAAGGTACTTCGTCTCAAGTAGCGACCACTTGAGTTGCCTCGCGAGACTGGAATAACTTTAAAGCGTTCACTGATCTCCATGCAGGAGAGAAAGGAGCGCATACCAGTCTCGGCGAGGTGAATCGAAGGACTGCCAGGTAAGTTCACACTTTCCTGAATTACCCCCTCGGTCTTTAAGAGTTTATCAAGTGAAATCTAGCATTGTTCTCGTGAGATTTTTTAAATCTTTCAAGATCAAATTTTTCTATCTCATTTTTTCAAATTTTTTTCAATAGAAAGGTAGCCATGCTACTAATGTAAAGTATGTCTACCTTTCCATCTAAAAAAATTAGAAAAATCAAGATTGAAAAACTTGATCTTGAAAACAAAAAAATCTCACAAGATTTCATTTGGTAAACTCAGAAAGACCGAGGGGGTAATTCATCAAGCAGTGAAGTGAGCTTCGATGCGTTCGGCTCACTTCGCTAATAGTAGTATGCGCATGCTGATGTCCTGTACACGGACATCAGCATGCGCATTAAAGGGATTCCCGTCTTGGCGAAAACAAAAGAGTTGCCTCGCCAAAACGGGAATCCCTTTAATGCGCACGCTGATGTCTGTGTACAGGACATCAGCATGCGCATACTACTATTAGCGAAGTGAGCCGAACGCATCGAAGCTCACTTCGCTGCTTGATGAATTACCCCCTTGCGAGAGTGCTCTTTCTGAGTTTAATAAATTTCACCCTTGAAATTAATAAAAAAATTGGTATACTTGAGAGTGCAGTCACTGGCATTTCCAGGGCTTTTTAAAGCTAGACAGTCAGTAGGTGGCAGTGAGCAGACAGGAGGGTAATGGGCAGATGACATCAGTGAGCAGACAGGCAGCTTGTAATTGGTTTTCAGTCAATGGTATGTATTTCATTCGTAAAGCAAGACAGGCTTGCACTGATAGTAAAATCAAAAGGTGCAAGCAAATCCCTTTGTATGTTTTACAATACTAGAACTTTTTCAGAAATAAAGTAAATTTTTTTTTAATAGCTAATCTATTTTAATGCACACTAAACTTAGTTTTAAGGATCAAAAATGTTTCTTTATATTTTAATTCTACGACTTGTAAGTACTTTTTTTCTTCACTTTTTAAATGCTGTTCGCTCTGTCTGTGTTACGGGTTTAGAGGTACTCGCAGTCATTGCACAGTGATTTCTGTTTACATTGTTTGTGTTTGGAATCAGGATTGCTATACTTTGTATTATTACAAAGCATGGTATTATCCTGGTCACTAATATACCATGTAACATTAAGCAGCAAAGCATGTTTCATGTTACTGTTTTACTGTGTACCTGTACATACTGTGTATACCGTAAATATGCAGTATATTCAGTGATTCAGTGAATAGTTGGGAACAGTAAACATGAGAAAATAGTGTAGCTAGTGCTAATATGCAATTCACCATAGGTTTTTGTTTTATCAACTTAATTTTAAGAGGTAAATTTCATTTCAGGAGATGGGCAATATTCCATAGCTGTCACAATGGAGGACAGCACTTAACTAAATGAAAAAGAAGAATCTCAGCCACATTAATTAAAACACATTAATAATGCACAGAAAGGTCCCTCGTCTGTTCAATGAACAGCCACCTGGTAATCTAGAGTGGCCAGCAGACCAGGAACTCCCTCTGGGACACACCTCTACCCTTTCAATTGAAGAACTGCCTTATTAAATCCTACAGCCTGAATGCTTCACACATATGAGGCGATCATCTACATATTTAGCTATCATGAAGCCAGAAGGTTTACCAGCATCTTTAAAAAAAATAAAAATTTAGTTTCACTACTTTTTAGTGTATGCCTTGAGGAATTGCATAATAAAATGGAGAAAATAAAACTTGATTCGTTAAATCTGGCCAGAGGAAGGGCTAATATTCCATCCTTGAATTGCCTTGAATCTGTTCTCTCATTTTGTTTTGGAAAAGATCTATTCCTTGTTTACAGCATCCTCTCTTGTCATGAAGGGCTTTCTTGTGTTAACCTTTAGTTTAACTCCCCCTTGCTTTAGATTATGCCCTCCAATTTGAGTAATTTTCCAATTTTGGAAAATGTTTCCCTTATGTACTTTGCTAATTTCTTTGATATACTGGAATGTTCCTACCGTGTCGCCTCTCTCCCTTCTCTCTTTAAACTGCACATGTTAAAAGGGAACTAAAGCTTTCATTTGCCTGGCATTTTAAATGGCAGCCAGTCTATGCTTAGCTACTGTTTTTTTTCCACAGTGAAATGAACAGCTTGAGCTCACATGTATTCAGGGTCTTAGGACTGCCTTACCACCTTCAGCTCACATAGCTTAGATATGTGCAAGCAATGCTCATGTGTTTATTTATTGATCATATTTATATAGCAGTGACATATTATTTAGTGGTTTACAATGGTTAGTCATTCCCTTCAGTCTCTGCTCTTGTGGAACTTTAAATCTAGTTTCCTCATGCAATTACTTACATAACATATTAGGGCTAATTTAGTCCTTTTTAATTAACCTTTGTATGACAGATTTCCCACATCCACTTTATTACGATTCACTATTTTTAAAAGTTCCATTGCCCCCCAGCCAGTATTCTGGAGTATATTAGCATGTAAAACTCATAAAGAGAAATTGAACTATAGTCCTCTACTTACTATACCGGCTTTTCTCTGATAGGATCCTTTCCCGTGTAGCCTAGATCTCCCCTTCCTGTATCCTAACCACCTCCAAGTTTCTTTCTTTACATCAACATAGCAGATATTGTTACTCCTGTTCCCCATCCTCCATTTCCATTAAAACAATAAAAACCTAGAAGTAATAAAAAGGTTTTTGTCTTTGTATTGAGAAATAATATGCTCAGTTAATGCATTCTTTTTCTAGCTGAACTTATTTACAGTGTTGTATTCAGCATATTTTTCATGCGTCCGTAACTGACTGCAAAAAAATGAATAAAAAATTAAGACAAAAAAATATGACTGGGACCTGCCATAATTATTTGCTCACCAAATTGCCTCCATTTCCTGCAGAAATTACCCAATGTATTTTATTTGCACGGCCGTCGATGACGAATGACTCAGTCAAGGCAAACAATAGTAGCTCCGCACTCACATGTATAAATGTAAATACATATGGAAGCGGGACACAGCTATTCCCCTCATGCTTCAGTGTCTGCTCAAGGGAAAATTAATGGAACAGATCCCCCTGCTTAGCACAAAGGTATATATTTTCTCTTTAACATCATTGCTGATAGATGCCTGGCTGCAGACCGTAATAAGCTGCAGAATCTAAATATTTAATCACACACACACACATATATATATATATATATATATATATATATATATCATATTCATATACCTCCTTTTATGCCTAGGGCAAAGTTTATGTATTTATTAAACAATATATAAATAAATGTGTTGGGCATCTGGCACCAGACTTGCTGATTATCCTCTGACTCGTCCAGTTAACTCATGCAATGCTGTGTTCAAATGGTGATTAATTGAGGGAGTCCTTTATTCATTACTCACCACCAAGCATCATATGGAATAATGGACACAGGAGATTTTCGTAGGAAATTTGTTATAATGGGCTGCGTACCAGTGAATCTGATAATCAGCAAAAAAATGACTGGTGAGTAATCTCACTTAGCTACTTGTCAACTTGTGACTCTAAAGTCTTGCAAAATTATACCAAAAGGATGGGTTGGTTTATGGTTTTAACAAATATAAGAAAAATGACCAAACCACATTCCCTGCCCCTTGTACTTTCAGTATTCTGTGCATGTACAATGCATTTAAAACCCAGGGCTTTTCTCTTCATGTATATAATAATAAAAATGTGAAGCCGCCAATGAATGGTACCTCAAGTATGGCTGGTCCTAACTGTTATGTTTTGTAAAATATTCCAAGGCTAGACTCTTAGCTTAGCAGCATTTTCATTAGGAAGTTGGCTCCCAAAAAGTTAATTGGTGTTAAAAGGCTGAAAATACTGCTATTACCATATAAAAGTATATGAATATCTACTTTATTTAAAACCTGTCAAATATATTCATTTGCACAGAATATGAATATTAAACTTACTGGGTGCCAAGAAATGTGCATTGAACCAATCCTAATAATATTATTTAGCACTTGGTGTGCTCCCACAGTTTTTTTTATAGTTTGTTTAATGTATATCCTATAATTTATGGTAAAATTAATGGCAAATTATTTCCTCACTTCAAAAAGAGTTGTCTCTGTTGACCAGCATTGCTCAAATTAATTCAAATTTGGGGGATATTTATAAAAGTCCAAAAGGTTTTCGACTTGGTAAAGATGGTGAAATATAAGCAATGTATTGATAATGTTGTTTTCGCCAATTTACAAAGCTGTTCCATTTCACACATTCACACTCAGTTTATGTGAATGCTTCAGTTAAAGGGGAACTAAAGCCTCAGAAAAACTTAGGCCAAAAATGATGTGCCTAATGTATAGGGCTTATTACAACAGCTCATCAGTGCTACAGCCCAACAGCAAGTGAATACTGATGCCTGTAACATTGCCACTGGAGGCAGACATCTTTATTCTCTAGATACGCCTCTTTCCCTGGTCAGCGACCCTGCACATGCTCAGTCTGTACTTCTAATCCTATCCCCATTAAGAAGGACCCCTGAATTGAACAAGCTTTTAGTTCTCCTTTAATTATCCCTGTACAGTATCCACAATTAACACATGGAAAGATTCCCCATCTAATATTTGGGAATAATGATGTCTTATTTACCTTTCAGCTCTAACCAAACAATTGAGAGCGTAGCATAAAACTGCTAATGCGCTTTCCGTATCTGGTGAAAGTGACGAGGATTTCAGTTCTGGTGAAGAAAGTGTTCTCATTCAGGGCCAGGCCAAGGAGTAGGCAGGGTAGGCAGCTGCCTATCAAATGAATATTACATTTCTTTCTATGTCACCATATCCTTAGATCATGTTTTTGCTTGGTCACAGCCTCACACCAGAGCCCTGCCATCACCCCCTATTTTTGCACTTTGATCCAGTGAAGTTAAACCAGCAAATTACGCCTTTGCTACTTCTCCAGACTCTGATGCTTTATGTGTGCAACTGTGCATGATTACACATAGTGATGCGAATAACTCCAGAATACTGCATCTGTTGTAAGAAAACTCACAGCAGAGCATAATTCGATGAACCAACAGAGTTGGAGAATTGGCAAATAGAGGCAAATTTAGACCTGTCTCTTTGACTTTTTCATGAATCACCTTTTTGTCTGCACTTTCAAAAATTCTAAATTGTGTTTCAAAGTATATTTCAAAAATGGAGCTTTCCTCAATATGTATTATTTAAAGTACCATAAAAAAAGCAGAGCCTGCACTGTAGTCCCTGTAATATTAACTGTTCTGTTTCAGACTCTCTAACCTTTTAATAGAAATATATTTCTGCTAGCTGGCGGGTAAATGTGGAAAGGTAAATGGTACTTGCACTGTTGGCAAGGACTCCTGCTGAGCAGTAATTGACTAATTCTTTATTAGAAACCCGCAGTTTACTAATGAACGTCATCTTGTGAAATGGTGTCTATTGCAGACATTAACCTCTTTCCTACTAAAAACTGTCACAGACTTAATTAATACTCTTAATAACAAGTGATCGTTTTACACAAGCAAATAAATAAATAAAACGATGACTGTCATTTCTGACCTTGGTTATGATGTGTTTGTCAGATATTCCTCCAGACTCCAAATGACAAACAATAGAGTTTATTTAGTTTCTATATCCAGAATTCCAGAGTGAAGTTGAGGAAAAAAGGTAAGTAATTGTAATTCAAAGATGGCCCACCCCAACAGATATTGTCCATTTGTGCAAAGATGGTGGGGTGCGATATCTTAGAAAAGGCAGCTGTACCAGAGCAGTTTCATTACTTTAGCTGCCAGGGGAATCTCTGGTTTAGATTGAATGGGGGAAATAATAGGAAGCATACACCTACTGTGGTAATAGGGGACTGTGTGTCTCTCTCTAATGCTAGAGTCTGGCATAAAGCAGAGAGGGTGGAATATTGGGAGTTGGTGACCCAGCAGTCTTGGTACATATAGGTACATCAACTGGAGTTGTTGTAAACTTTACTCAAGGGATGGACTATACCTCAGTGAGGATGGAGCATTGATTCTTGGAAATAAGATGTCTAGAAGTCTGAACAAGATTTTAAACTAATGTGAAGGTTGGAGGGATTGCAAAGAAATACTTGAGTAGACAGCAAAAAAAAGCTGAGTTAAATTAACTGCCCAAGAGGTGGGGAAGAGGATAATATAGCTAATGGGAATGCATGTATTTTGCATGTGGCCCCTAAGACTATTAAATGTAGCATGTGAGGCACCAGAGTTCCAGAACCCTCTCCAGGAACACAGAGAGCAGGCTGAGGGAGAAGCATGTCTACCAGCAGTATACAGTGAGTATCCATATCACCTGCAATGGCTGGAAGGACATAGGGCTGTACAAAAACACACATATGGAAACCTTGTTCAGTGGCTGTGTAAGAAAAAAATCATGGAGTGTATAGACTTGAAAAGGAATTTGGCCTGTAAACTTCACATTTTTTCTGTGTGTCCTATTTCCCCAGCTGAGATTGAGACCCCTGACCTGAACAAACAATGAAATTTAGTAGGGCTAACTTTAACACTGCAGCATGTATACACTATTTATTAACAAGAAATACAACTAAACCAAAGTGTATTGTAAGGTTATCTATCACAAAAAAGATATAACAGATTATTTATACAAAATCATTCATTATTAATTGGAATAAGGAAAATCATGTTAAATCATTTCATCCATCAAAGGTTAAACATGCCAGTTAGCCTGTGACTTTAGCTAATATTGAACAAAGGTTCACCCGTCCTGCACACACTATATAAATGCAAGTGATTAGATACAGAATAGTACCAGAATGAGCCGCTGTTACCCTTTCCTCAGTTCAACCAATAATAAAGCTCTGTCACACACTCAGGGGCTTATTAAAAAAAGTCACATAAAGGTGCGAATTCAAGTCCATTTGCCACTTCCCAATCTTCTCACAATCATCAAACTCTGCAATGTGGAAAATTTGTGACACTTATGGCGGTCACTAACTTATGGAGCTCTTTGTGCATTCACAAGTAATTAGGCTATTCATCAAGCAATGGAGTCTGTCAAAGTAGTGAATTTGGTAAGGTGTACTGTGTTGAATTTGCCTGTTTTACTTCATCAGATCAAAGTGGGGAATTAGAGGGTTGATGGCAGTCCCCCTACTGTCCGACTGACTACTGTCCGACTGACTACTGTCCGACTGACTACTGTCCGACTGACTACTGTCCGACTGACTACGCTGCACTATGCAATAAACCGCATCCAACATGGTTGGCTTCTTGGCTAAGGGAATCTGCCGCTTGAATAAGTGAATAAAGAGTAGAGACTTCATGGCTATTGATGCGCAGTGACCTGAAATGACAAGAATTCAGTTTAATTCTCACTTTAATGAATCAAACCCTAACAGCTTGGTGAATTACCCATTTATTTGTGCCCTCACCAATACAACACACATTTTGGGGGTGCTATTCCCTTCATCAGCTGAAAAGGTGGCCATGGGTGGAACTTTAGGGAGGTGGGCCTGGTGCACGATTGGCACCGGGGCCTCCTCTCCCGGGCCAGTGCACATTCGGCACCGGGGCCCCCTCTCCCTGCGGTGCACTACAGGGTTTGCAGCAGCGTCAAACTGTTTCACTCACCATGCAACTGCTGTGAACCCTGTAGGCATGCCACTGCAGGTGACTTTAGCTACTGTTCAAAATGTTTTTAAAAAGAGAAACACAGAAATGAACTGTTAAAAAAAAAAAAAAATTGTGCTCCTCATCTGTGTTTCAGTGAAAGAAAAATAATAGTGTTTATTAGTTTGCTGTGCGCTTTTGTCTTCTTCCTTTTAAATCCAATGAATCATATCCCCCCGGTATTCCTCCATTTCTAAGTAATCAGACTTGTTACACTTTTCGCCACACTTTCAGCATTTCATTGTTGAGTATGTAAGGATAAAACATTTCCAGACATTGTTGTTGGATTAAAGAAAATCAGTTCATTACACTTAAAAGAAATCCACCTTAAAAAAAGAAATTTTTAGAACATAGTGGGTAACGGTACTTTAAAATGCTGCAGTCATTGTTTCCTGGCAAATATAATGTTATATTTTAAATATGTGTCCTGTGCAATTCATAGATTCATAAGGAAAAAAGAAAAAAAAACCTAAAAAGTGTGAATTCTCCTTTAACAACAATTTATTATCTTTATGACAACTACATCACATATACACTCATTTAAAAACCTTTTAATACACAAAGTGACCTCACTTTCCTCCTTCCAATGATAAAGAATATCTCCTGTTATTATTATGGATCTGTCTAACAAATATTAACATACATACAACAATCCTCATTTCCACCTTACTGTGTAGACATGTTGAAAACACATTTAAATGGGGAAATCTGTAAAGGTGATTACGACCTATTTGCCACACTTCGATTTGTTCGTCACTTTTCCCTGTGTTATCGCAGTTTCTTTTCACTGCATTTTCGATTTCCCTCAATTTATGTAGCGCTGAATAATATTGATGTATTAATATCGATACACTTTGCATGACTTTCAATAGAGCACCTTTTTCCATCGATATTGATTTCGCTGATCTTTCCGATGGGAACTAAGAAAAAAATATTCAAAAACAATTAGGGAATAATGGGTTTTCACCTCCCTCAGCCAGGAGAACACTTTTTGGCAAGAAAGGTCAGAAAGGGCTTAATAAATATCGATATCAGTGATATTGATATTTTTGACCTAATTACAGGCATATCGATATATCAGGACAAAAATGTCAATTTTTATAAATATCCCCCTTAAAATGTAATCTATAATTGTAATCTAAATATGACAGACATTTGAATGGAAATAGCATCTTTTTATCAGTCCCAATGGTCAGTCAGGCAGAGAGACAGCGGAATCCTATACATAGATTTAATTGCGTACAAACTAGCCTATATAGAGGCAGAATACTTATCAAGGTACCACACTTCCTGGTTGTGTGTGCTCCGTGTGACATCCTTTTCTTCACCAGAACATCACGTCATCATTACCAGGACAGCATTGCTGTGCCACAATTAAAAGAAAAATAATTAAAAGTGGTGCTGTTTATGTATCTCGTGATTGCAGCAGCATTAACACATTTTAAATGGAGCAAGAAAGCTAAATAAAGAGAAAACCAAATTGAGAGAAAAATAAAGTCAAAGAAATCAAGGAAATGTGAAAATCTACTCTGCTTAACTTTACCTTCATATTCAACTTCTGCCGTTAAAGCACTTTAACATTATTCATACTATATAACCTGTACAGATTTTGTACATAGTGTCACTATCCCAATTACATCTGCCATTTACTGTATGCAGAAAACATCTATCGTTCTACACTATACACAGGAGTTTATCAACAGGTGCAAACTTAACAGAAATCTAGTAACCCATAGTAGTGGTTATATTTCATAATTTTAGCTTTCTGTATACCAGTAAATACTAACACCTGATTGGTTGCTATGGGTTTCTAGACCTCTGTTAAGTCTTCACCTGTTGATAAATTCCCATGTACAAACCCCAAAATCAGAAAAGTTGGCACGTTGTGTAAATTGTAAATAAAA
>WMED01014161.1:0-14129 GCA_019650415.1 Pipa parva | reverse complement strand
GTTGTGGGGACAGCACAGCATGGGAAGGGGCTTGTGGGGGCAGCACAGCATGGGAAGGGGCTTGTGGGGGCAGCACAGTGTGGGAAGGGACCTATCTCTGAGCCACTTATTCCATTCGTATGGGGTGTTCCTCATTAGTTGTTGGCTTTAAATGTCAGGATCTGAATTTTTTTCTCAGGAATCTGGCATCAATTTCTTCAATTGCGGTGCATGTCTGCTGTGATAGTGTAATAACGTATTACGATGATAAGGCTTTCTATAGAGCTTGTAATGTAAATGATTACTTAGGGGTGTGCGATATTGCTGAAAATGATAAATCGATATTTTCTGTATTTTCGTGGATAACGATAAGAAATGATATTTTGCATTATTTAAAAATGTGTTAAGTCTTATATTTCAATTTAGTGAAAAGATTGGATTAGCTGTGTTTGGGTTAATCCTTGGTTTGTCTGGTTCTGGCGTTTTTGCTTGGTGCTGTGTGTGTCGGTGGCTGTTAGGCCTGACACGTGGGTCTCAGCTTTGTTACAGAGCTCGTTAAAAGTGCAGCCACTCTGATAGCCCACCTCCCTGAAGTCTCTGCAGCAGCCTATTCTAAAGGCGTGGAGCCGTTCGATAATGACAGCTTGCATATCGATAACGCGTCGGTTACGATATTATCTTAGACGATATATCTCGCACACCCCTATGATTACTGACAAACCATAATCAATGGATATCGTACTTTCAGTAGAGTTTAATGAATTTGTGACCAAGTTGAACAAATTTCCATCCTCTATTCAATTTAAGTCTCTGACACTCTCCAGATCACCAACATGTTGTCAATGAAGCGAAGGTAAGTCACCAGCTGGTCACTGTACAAATTCAGGATATATATATATATATATATATCTATATATGTGTGTGTGTGTGTGTATATATATATTTATATATATATGTATATGTACTATATGTATATGTGTATGTATGTATGTATGTATATGGAACTCAATGGACATGTTCCATATACTCACCAATCAGACTCTTGGGATCCAGCACTGCCCCTGCTCTCTTCTGCAGTCCCAATGTCCTATGATCCCGACAGCAGCTGCCTTTCTCTCTTCTTTTTGTGTGTTTCGCAGAAAAGAACAAATGCAGTAGCAGTTGTTTTTCAACACTGGAGCCTAATAGTGTGATCAGTGAGTATCTCCCCCTTCTTAATCACTCCTAGACTTAATGAGCCTATAGTGTTCCTTTAGTAAATGTTCATGAAAACTACATTATTAAAGAAATCATGAATTCACTTTATTTTTGTGGTTTAGCTTACCCTGAAGAGTGACCAGTCAGTTGAATTTACTCTGCTGTCTGATTATCTCCTTTATTTTTTTGAGTATAACATGAGCAGTCAAATATACAGGCTATATGGATAAAGCTATCCTTTGGTTTTATTTCTTTGTAGGCAGCGGAATCTAGCGGAGATTGCAGAGCTGATCCACATTGCTTTTCTGGTGCATCGTGGTATTGTAAACATCAGCGAATTGAAGACGTGCGATGGCCCTATTGAGGACATGGAAAATGGAAATAAAATGGCAATCCTGAGTGGGGACTTCTTCTTAGCAAACGCATGCACTGGACTAGCTGAGTTAAAGAACACACAGGTACATAATATGAATGGAATATCTGCTGTTTTCCACAAATACGATTGATTTATCAGCCACAAGACAACTATCTAAGTAGTGTGATTTTATTTTATATGAAATGTTATTTCTAGCCTATATCTTTCTGAGACTTTAGTTTCCCTTTAAGCTTTTAATAGCTTTACAAACAAAGCGTTTTCTACAGATAATTTTTTTTACTGTGATGCTTTAAATCCAGACGTTTGTTCAGAAATCTAACAAATCAAGTATTTTTGTAAGATTCAAAAGTGTACAGAAGCAATTTTGCCCAGATAAATTGCTTATTCCCATAGGTGGAGAATTAAAGAACTGCTCCAGTTGGGTGCGCAAGGGTTTATTCCAATAAACTATCCAAAAAAAAGAATTTGTTTGAAAATGTTGCTGAATGATTGGCACAAAGCTCCACCTATGTTGTGGAGTTTATCACAGAAGACCCTCCCATATTTGGCCAGAGCAGTTCATTTCTGAACACTGTGGGTGAGAAGCTCCAGCCTATGCTGTTTATTGCCACTGAGGGCAGTATTCATAAACAGGTTGACCTGGCCCACAGGAGGATCAGAGGATTCTCTGGTGGAACCAAGCCACTCCAAAAAACAAGGGGGACCTGTGCCTAGTAAATAATGTTTTGTTAACCAGTGGGCCCAAATGAGCCAGTACAGCATGCCCTGGGGCCTGAACAGGTCTACCTAGCAGCCATAATCTTCTCCTACCTTGCCAGCCAATTGAGCAATGTCACATGCCACGTGAGGTTGGCCAGCGAAGGAGGGACCTCGGTAGGGTCCTGCTCGCCCAGTCCTACCCTGATTTTGAATGAAAACAGCTGCATTAAAGAACACACGGGCTACTGTTTTCAGAAATACAATTGATTTATCAGCCACAAAACAACAAGTACAGCACTGTGAAAGCTGGGCTTAACTTAAAAATGGTGTAAAATGTTGTCTTTTATCAGAAGAATTGAAAAGCACTACCTTGAAGTTATTAGCAGTAAAATGACAATTTTGATCTCTTTTATAGTATTTGTTATAAAGTAGTACTAGTGTAAATGTGTTTTTGTACAAAAGCCTGAATTAGAATGGCTACAGCTAAGGACAGTTTAGCAATGTGGGAAAACGCCTGATTTGGGAACAAATTCCAAACTTTTTTTTTTTTTAATGGTAAATTGTAAATTTGTATTGATTTTGTTGATTTATTTAAAGTCTGCTTTCTGAGCACAGCCTTGAGTTTAGATGTTAGTATGAAAGATTTGCGTTTAGATCCAGTGTGGCCCAGCAGCGCTGCGTCCTTCATTATCTCATTCAGTTTTATAATAGGCTTAGATAAGCTGAATTGTTACCAGGCATATACACAAACATACATATTTAATGATGGTTTTGGATAAGTGATATTTTATTATGTTATGCTGTGCATCTTGTGGAATTTACAGTTCCCCCAGCTAAGAAGATCACAATCTAATTCTCATGTCTTACACAGTACAATGCAATTCATATTCCCCATACTGCAGTGTGAAATTGCATCAATGAATAGATTTGAATGAAAGGAAATACATTGCAGACAGTTAAAAAGACTTGTACTTTTCACTACTAGCTTCAGTTGTCTATATTATTGCTGTTATTGATTACCAGAATGCAGCACTGTGTAAATGCAAAATGTGCCGGTTCCCTCATTAATCCCAGGATGCCAAGTTCAAAGTTGTTCTTTATAGAGTTACATTACTAATAAGCTTGTGCCGTGTGCTGCAGCTCTTTATCGTCCTCTCTCTGCTTCTCCTGGGACTGGCAATTAACTGCGGATATTCACAGTCATAATGAAAAGCAAAGCATTTTATTATCACCAGCGGTAAAATTAGCAAAGTCAATTATTTTCCCCGAGGCTTTTTACTGTAGATATTAGGAGCTTTCCGATTAATAATAGCTTTAGGTAACACTTTGATTTTTAAATAACAGAAATGTTCATGATTCTTCTGATTACTTTTGATCTTTTCGGACCTTAGTACGCTAAACATTTTGCCCCAAGTTCATCAAAATCACATGTGTTTGTTAACATGTTTTTAATAATGAAGGAGTGAAACAAATTATTGCAGATACATAAACCTTCGAAGCACTGTCTCTGTTTGTAATGTTTTTCTCATAATACACGGTATTTTAACGTGCAGTCGTGATACCGTTGGAACGACTGTCTGAAGAATCCTAACACCCTGCAGTAGACTTAAATAAAACACCCTGCAGTAGTCTTAAATAAAACACCCTGCAGTAGTCTTAAATAAAACACCCTGCTGTAGTCTTAAATAAAACACCCTGCTGTAGTCTTAAATAAAACACCCTGCTGTAGTCTTAAATAAAACACCCTGCTGTAGTCTTAAATAAAACACCCTGCTGTAGTCTTAAATAAAACACCCTGCTGTAGTCTTAAATAAAACACCCTGCTGTAGTCTTAAATAAAACACCCTGCTGTAGTCTTAAAAAAAACACCCTGCTGTAGTCTTAAAAAAAATACCCTGCTGCAAACTTCATGTAATACCATTAATTATATATAAGTGAGCAATGTCATCAAATTGTCCATTGCAGTATAGAAGAAGAGGTTTCCATAACTGGGAATGGAAGGTATATGAATGAATTTAAGAAATCCCTACTTTCTTCCAGGTCAAAATTTAATTTTCTTCCAGCAGTTGCAGCAAGTGATGGGCTTCATCTGTTTCTTCTCCATGTATTCTCCCACCCACACACACACACACACACCACACACCCACATGCTATTTTCTTCCTTCTGATCCACTTAACATGTCAAACTTTCTCATCTGCATAGTCACTATTCCGCAATATCTTCCCCCACTAGGAAGGTAGGCAACATCTTCTGTCTGTAAGATCCTGTCCCCTGCTGGGTCAAGTTAGAATGAGGTTTATTATTATTACTCTTATGCTACACTGTGCTACCATTCTTGTTCCAGTCAATGGCCTCTGATTAAAAACAAACAACATGAAGTTGTTGACCAGTGGCTTATTAGTGCAGGAATTCTCTCATCAGATGGTCAATAAAAGTTTGGGTTGTGACTATGAAAGAGGGGGATGATAGAAAGGGAGAATTTCATAAAATTAGCAAGTGCAACAGAGAAGTTGATATTCAGATGGAAGTGAAATTGTTGAACAGGGAGTTATGGTGAAGGGTGGGTGCACCACTATTGGGTGTCCACTATGGGTGGGTGTCCACTATTATAAAATCACTGTGTCCATGGAAGGACACCATAAGCAAAACTGCTAAAGTCCTACAAAATGGAGTCATGACTCAAGTTTGCCTGAGACCACACAGGTGTTCCTTGATGTTTCTGGGGAGATGTTGTATGGACACTAATACAAAAGTGGGACTTTTGTTAGTATAAATACACAAAATTATTTTTGGAGGACAAAAAAAAACACTGCACAACACCACCACAACCTCATCCTAACTGTAAAGCGCGCTCATGTCATTATCATGATTTGTGGCTGCTTTTGCTGCCTTGAGGCCTAAACCTCTTACAATAATTGAAGGTACAATGAATTCAAAGGTGTATGAAAATATTTAACAAAAGCATGTAAGGATAGCAGTTCATGACCTCGAGCTGAAGAAGATGGCTGGTGATGCAGAAAGACCAAAGCAACGCAAGCGAACCAGCTAAAGAATGCTGCTAAAACAGAACTTGCATCGCCATTTCTTTTTTCTAACAAATACACTATTCTGGCCGCACCACAGCATATTTACTTATTTAGTCAATCCATTTTGGAAATGTTGCAGGACATAACATTTAGCTGATGTTCGCATCACTCAATGCCATCTGTCAGGTTCTAAATGACAGTTCTATTGACAAAACCAAACAGCCTGCATGGAGAATTTAACACCAATTGAAACCATCATCACAGGCAATTTAATGCTGTCCAACTTCAGCTGATTTCATCCACAAATCAATGTGTTGTTATTTATTTCAATAAAGAAGCTGATTTAAGTAGCTGTCATAGCAAATGTGAATTGTTTAGCTATGGATCATTTGCAGCTGCGGAGTTGCCCTTGCCGTCGTTCCTGTATATTCCAGGATTAGTACTTTTTTCAGCCGACTGCGAGGGATTTTCTAGGATTTTTTTTTTCAACTCTTTAAATGTCAAGACTTTGGATGCCGTGTGCTCCAGCCTTGTCCACTTAAATGAAGCGAAGTGCTGGGGTGTTTGAAATGATTTCATTTGACTTAATTGTCTTTAAAATGAACAGTACTGAGTAAATATAAAAGAACATGTTACTTAACTCTGGTAAATATCATTCAGGTTTCCAGCTTGCTTGTGCAGTCAGTAATAAACGTCAAGTGCTTTGGAGCATACAGTTATTATGCTAAATTCTAATTGATGCACAACAAAATGTTACCAGCCATAACAAAGCAAACTGGTAATGAGCAATTAAAGGAACACTGAAGTTTAATTAAAAATAACACATCATCAGATTAATGTGCCCGGAATAGAGATGAGCAACTTAGTTTTTTGTTTTTCTTTTCCAAATTCAATTTTTCATTTAATGCCAACAGCATGTTTACACCGTAGTGCAGTGTAAATGGCCGAATTTGTATCATCAGCCCGGTACTGTTCATGATAAAATGTCATTCTGGTGCTGCTTTTAATGTGACTAGGCCTTTGCTTTTGTGCTGGGTTTTATGTGTGCAATGTAACTTAATGCCAGAATTGAGATTTTTTTTTTAAATTACACCAGATATAATGATGCTGTTAAAAATAGACAAATAGTGCATTGTATTTTATAGTATTGACTGTAGAGCAGACATAATAAAGAAGATACCCCTTTCTTTAATAAATAAGGATATTAATAAACTTCAGGGAGTTCCATACCCATACATATCCCAGTCCTAGTGATCTTATATACCAGGGGTTCCCAACCACCAGCGAGCAACCCTTGGTACCAGGCCATATGATGGTGATGTGCACATGTGCAACATGCGTTGTCCTGCCCACCACCCTCCCAGTCCGTCAAAACTTTGCTGGGAGGCGAACTGGTTCCTGAACCAGCAAAGGTTGGGGACCGCTGTTATATATGACATGGATCTACAAGGTGACTTCAAATCCTTATAAACTACAGAAGGGGGAACATTATCCTTTATAATACACATAGTCACAGGGAACTCTGAGGTGACTATTATATCCTTATAAACTACAGAAGGGGAAACATTATCCTTTATAATACACATAGTCACAGGCAGAGTTACACAGGGAAATCAGAGGTGACTATAATATCCTTATAAACTACAGAAGGGGGAACATTATCCCTTATAAACCACATGGCCACAGGCAGAGTTATACAGGGGAATCCGAGGTGACTATAATATCCTTATAAACTATAGAAGGGGGTACAATTATCCTTTATGATACACATGGCACCAAGTCAAGATATACAGGGAACTTCGAGGTGACTATAACATCTTTATAGTTAGTTGTAGATAGCAGCCTGAGTTAACTCCAACTGTTGTCATTATAGCACAGAAAATTCTTTGTAGACCTGTAATAATATTTCAGAACATGCTTGACTACAAGCCACTTGATACCCTGTGATTTTTTTTCCTCACTTGAAGGGTGCAGTGGCGTTTGGATGGACAAAGAGGGAATTAAGAGAAGTGGCTTGGAGAAGGTGAACCATTAACATGTTTTAAAATGATGTTTTTAAACAGGAAAGTAGAATGGTGGTAGCTTTAAATTGGATAGTTGTGATATCAGGACTAGCCGTTATAAAGTTAAAATTGACAGGAAGCCCTATGCATCCTATGTGCAACATCAGTTTTTACATTTGCCAGTATTTGCTTGTTTTGGTTATTGCAATACTTTGCACTTTTCCTTAAAGTGCACCTGTCACCTCAAAACTAATACTAATTTAGGCTGTACTAATGAAATAAACATTACGTAAATATATATGTATTAAATAATGTACCTTTATACAGCGTTTCTCTCTGTCATCTTCCCTGTCAGCCTGACTTTACTTTCCTGGGTGTCAGGTGGGCGGGGCTAAATAATGATTGACATTATTGCTCCTCCAATCAGATCAGTGAAATCACGATTTAGCATAAATGCCTCAACGCAACAAACCAAGTCAAAACAAAAGGACTTAAAAATTTGGAAAAAGACGTGAACATCAAACAAACCTGCCAAATATACAGAGCTACCTTATACACCACCAGATGCAACAAACTCCAGGAAACTAACTTTAAAATCTTAACAAAATGGTATTACACCCCACTAAAACTGCAAAAAATATATCGACAAATGCTGGAGGTGCAACCAAACAAAAGCGGACACCCTTACACCTGTTTTGGGATTTCCCAAACATAACAACTTTCTGGAACAACACCAAAAACATTACAAATAACAATATGGACCAAGTTATTTTAAAAGGTCGAACATGGGAAGGCATTACAACTCCTTCTCACTGGTCATAATAGTTTCCCTTTAAATATGTTTTTAAGCAAACATACGATACATTCATTTTAAGCATTTCCCATAGATGTTTTTAAAGTGGTTTATTTTCTAAAGAATTTGCTCAGCCGATCATTTCTCGGATCTCTGCCTCAAGATCATGTGGAAGTGTTGTACATTTTAGAAAATGATTTTATATATATATACAGGTATACCTGTATATATGTGTGTGTGTATGAAAGTTCCCTTTGAGGTCTTGAGGGTTGGTCCCTGCTTTATCTTTTGTTATTTGTTAATAACAATACATCTGACTTAGTGTTCATGCAGTGGCAGTGATATATTTTATTCTGTGATTTGTTTAATCATACAGTCTATATCCTGCTTGTAATTTGTTGAAAGAGAATCTGTTCTATCTCTGATTTCAGTTGAGGGGAACAGGAGCTGCATATTCTCCAGTAAATGCATTGTTAAAAGTTCATTCTATCACGTTGACATTTAGAGCAGGACTTAGTATCGTTGTTAAATCCTCTCTGCATTACCAGTACCGCTCAAATGATTTACAC
Source organism: Pipa parva (assembly GCA_019650415.1). Taxonomy (NCBI): domain Eukaryota; kingdom Metazoa; phylum Chordata; class Amphibia; order Anura; family Pipidae; genus Pipa; species Pipa parva. Next base: position 5,486 of record WMED01014161.1, on the reverse strand, counting down.
TGATTTCTAGTCAGGATTTTGCTTTTTTTTAGCCCATGAGTGATTGATGTTGATGAAAAGGCAAGTATTAATTCTAAAGCTAATCCAGATATTGCCTCTTGCTGTTTCATTTGAATCATTTTTACTGGTTCATTACAACTCTCAGCATCTGGTCAGCATGGATACTTGTAGACCAATCCAGTGATGCCCAACCTTTTTTGACCTATGGGCATATAAAATTGCAACACACATGTCATGGGCCGCTTCAAAGTCATGACTTTTAAAATCGCGACTGCAACAAAGTAACAGCTGTGACAATTTTCCATAGTAAAGTCACGACTGCTACAATATTATCATTTAAAGACGCAACTGCGACAGTAATAGTCTATTGCGACTGTCTTTAGCTGGCGAATTCACACTTATATGCAACATTTCAGATTTCAAAATTCGGGCCTGGGGCCGGATAGCACCGTGTTGTGGGCCGGTTATGGCCCGCGGGCCGTAAGTTGAGCATCGCTGTTATAGACCAATTGCAGATATTTTTTATCTTACGGAGTTTCTAAAGGTCATTTTTATAGGAGAAAAGAATATGTGAAGCCACTCATGTCCTATTCCAGAGTCAACTAACTGTACACATCTGGTAACATTGTAGGTACACGGTCTTATATTTTCAGCTAGTTTTGTTACTACAGTATTTCCAGTGTATCCTGCTACAAGTATTTTATGCAAGCAAGAATAGGATTAGCTAAACAAAAGATCAAAATGAGTGCCTAATGGGGATTTCTAATATTCACGTCCAATTTTACCAAAGCAATGACATTTTCTTAAGATGGCATTTTGATAGAGGGCATTAGTTTTATTTTCTGCTAGGACCACTTAGCGGACCTCTACAGGACCACGGAGCAGAGAAAGCGTTAAAAGAAGCCAGGGGTAAAAGTCTAGAAATGAATAAGTGAAACTGAATCGGTTTTAAGGAAGTTTTATTATCAAACAGAGATGGACTTGCAATACTGAAAGGTATAGGGTTATTTAGGGCTATATCCTTCAGCCTTATGTCTTCAATTACAAGAATGATAAAGACTGAAACAAAATACCTTAATTCAATCAGAACTAGGGAGAGTTATAGGAAGCGAAGACTGAGGATCAGATGTCCTCAGAAGTGCACGCATAGGAAATTAAACATTCAAGAAATGAAAACTTTGAAAGCAGCTCAGGGGATAGCCTAGAGCTATATGCTTGCCTGATATTGCTGCATTGAATTGGCAGGCGACCACAGATTGTTTGGTTTTTTGTATTTATTTACTTTCTGTTTGTATTGAACCTGAGCATTTGGCTGAAAGAGGAATTGTTCTGAACGTATAAATTCCCCTAGCAGTAACTACTCTACGGAATCCTGTCATGTTAAAATGTTTCCATTTATAAATGAATCATTCCGTTATATTAGTGATATATCTATATGCATTACTGTGACTAAAGAGATTCTCAAACAGCGAATTCCCATAGCAAATCCGCGACAGTGATCATTTTAATTATGGACGATATTTCCGTAATGAAGTCACGACTGCGACAGTAGCAAGTCTATTGCGAGCGTCTTCAGCTGGCGAATTCACACCTTTATGCAACAATTCGGACTTTAGACAATAGCCTCCTGTGGCTTTAGTTAAATTGTCTTGAAAAAGTAGTCTTAAAATTCAATAGATTTGTGTGAATTACAAACTCACACAGATTGATTGCTACTGACAGTTTTTTTATACTGCAGACCAGGAAGCTCTTAAAGTAAACTGAAAAGAATTTGTACGCACTATATGCAGAAATACTGAATATACTGAACACTTTTGGCTGATAAAATTGGCTTTGTAAATAGGCGCAAACTGGGCTGTTTTTTCCTGCATTATCTGGTTGAAATTCTTTATGACTTTAGTAAATATCGAGAGTTTCTATTATATCAATACATGAGAAAACAATTTAGGTTATTCGTCAGAGGGTGAAAATTTAAATTTTTAGCACAAAAATGAAAAAAAAATGAATTGAATGAAATTGAGTAGCAGAAGTTCTGTGTAGATTCCTTTTCACCAGGCTTCCTGCATCTTTTTGTTTTTTTTTTGTGTTTGTGCAAGGTTTTTATTTGTACACATTGAAACAGAAATGCTTTCGGCAACAGTTCTTTGGTTTCCATAAATGTTAATTTAGTATAAAAATGGTGGCAGCCTGGTTTGGGTGTACACTATCACACTCTTAGAGCTTAGCTAGTGGATGGAGGGCACACAATTGGCATGGCACTGCTGCACTAAAATATTTAAATGTTTTTATAGAGAAAGGACGGCTGTATTGACAGGGGGTACTGTGAATACATATACAATAACAACTGGAGGGGTGAAAAATGTAGAACATCTTTATAAATAACCCATGATATCCCCCAAATTTCATTTCCATATACTTCACACTAAATTAGAGTATTGAAATATCATCTTATTTTTAGGATATTCATATTTATACCCTACCAGTCAGACCCAGGCTTTTAAAACAATTCCTTAAAGCTGTTATCTCTTTGTGATTTTATTGTATTTGTATTTATTCAGCACTACTATATTCCACGGCGCTTTACAGAGGATTGTCATTCACTTCCATGGAGCTTACAATCTAGTTTCCCTATTCAGTCACACACAGATGTATGTGTTTGGATTGTGGGAGGAAAACGACACTGGTGCAGGGAGAACATACAAACTCCATGCTGATGAACATACAAACTCCATGCAGATGAAGTCCAGGGTGGAATTGAACCCAGAACCCAGCGCTGCAAGGCTGCAGTGCTAACCACCGAGCCACCGCACTGTCTTTTCAAATACTTGCAGGCAAACCAGTTGCTGCTGTAGCCCCTCTCACAAGCTGAGTCCCAGGCACAACACCAGTTTGCCCATGGCCAGACAGTTCTTTGCCAAGTTGATGACCCATAACCATCTTTATGGAGTTTATGCACTTCATTTTTCCCACCAGTATCTTAAGACTGTTTTCCAGATGGGTATGGTTGAAATGGTAAATCCATAAATTGTAGCTACCGCATGCATGTTATTTATTCATTTTTATATAGCGCTACTATATTACACAGTTATCTTTATTTTCAATTTGGTGCATTCTGGGAAAAGCAATATGTGTTACTGTTTAAATTGTAAATTGTTCATGAAGCGATTCACTTTCCAGAGAACACACTAATTAGGGTCTATTCACAAACACAGGTTCATTCTTGCATTGGTGTTGAACCCCTAGTTACCAGTTAGTGATTAACTTTGAAGAGTTCACTGCTGTTGGGGAAATTAGTCAGTGCCTGATTGGTTGCTGTGGGTTATAACAATAGTGAGAGTTTGTACATATGACATCACTGGAAATTCAAATCTAATACAAGGCTTTCGTGAATTACTGAAAATAAATAATGTGTGTATATATATATATATATATTTTTTATTTATTTATTTTTTTAAATAAGTGGGAAATTGAGTTTTCGGCTCCACAAATCATATCTAAATTCTTTTTTGTTTCGATGCAGCTGTACCTTTGATAGTCAGCCCGTGCGCATTGGAAAATATGCTGATATAGTTGACAGTGACATTTTTATTCTTTCCTGCTTCACCTGACATATATTTATATTTATCCAAGTGCCCCAAGATATGTTGGGGTCTCCAATACCTGGTGAATTCACAAAAAGTACTGCAGAATGCCCAGTTTACTAAGCATTTAGTAAAATGGGATTTTTTAGTGATTCTCCCTTTGAAAAATATGACAATTATCAAGGATTTGCAGCTTTTACTGAATGTTAAGAAAGCCAAAAAGGAGAGGGGTAAAATCAACGAAGCGAGTGCGCTCTGCTTCAGATCAGCTTACCTCGTTGCTGCTATATGCATGGACTGCGAATTAGACATTGGGAGTGTTTTCTCTGTTTTAGCTTTCTGTAAAATAACATTACAAATGTTATCCATTTTTCACCCTAATCCAGTGATGGCTAACCGATAGCACGCGCATCAGAAGTGACACGCTTAGACATTTTTGTTGACACGTATCATGGCACTGTTCGCACTGCGCTCTCAGTATGAGAATTGCTCCGTCTCTGGATTTTTCTGAAATGACACACCACCCGCGTTATATTCAGTTTTTTGACAAATTTTTACACACTAAGATTGGCCATCACTGCACTAATCCATCATTTTAGCACATGCAATAGCATTTGCAGTTCAATTTTTAGCTTTGCAAATGATCCTAACAATATCTATTTTATTCACTTGGAAAGTAACATAGTAATCAGTAACAGGTCAGAAAAGACATTTCATTCAACTTTTTTTATACAGCCCATCCCATTTTGTGAAAGAGCCAAAGGAAAGCAAAAATGACCACTGAAACTGTAACTGAATCACTCCAATGAATGAAAGAAGTTATCCTCCCTGTGCCACTCACACTACCTCTTTCAGTAGCACCCTGCACTGATTGATTAGAGCAGTGATGCCCAACCTATAGTCCGCGGACCACATCCGGCCAGCTGCCTGAATTCTGAAATCCGAAATGTTGTGTATAAGTGTGAATTCGAACAAAAATTGAAAGTGTACTCACCGCTCCAATCCCCAATTGAAGTCTTTAAAAACGGGTGCACCGGTATCTGTAGGTCGTCTTTAGGGAAGCAATAGTATATATTTCAATCCAGCACTCCGGAGTAAATATAAAAATTTTTTACTTTATTGGAACCCCATGGGTAGTAAAATCAATAACTAAAAACATGGTACCACCATGTTTGTTTTTAGTTATTGATTTTACTACCCATGGGGTTCCAATAAAGTAAAAATTTTTTATATTTACTCCGGAGTGCTGGATTGAAATATATATAAGTGTGAATTCGCCAGCTAAGGACAGTTGCAATAGACTGTTACTGTCGCAGTTGCGTCTTTATAATGAAAATATTGTCGCAGTCGCGACTTTCATATGGAAATTTTGTCACGGCTGTTACTTTCAAATTTGTTGCAACTTTGAAACGGCCTGTGACACGCGTCTTGCAAATTTATATGGCCTGCAGGCCGAAAAAGCTGGGACATCACTGGACTAGAGGGGTCACAGGCATGTCCTGCTACTTCTGAAATGTCTGACAGCTCATGTATATTAAATAGTATGTGATTACATCAGTCTGTTTAGATCAGGGGTCTCAAACTCGCGGCCCGCGGGACACTAGTTTGCGGCCCTCGGTCCTGCGCTCTACCAGGTGGTTTTTTTGCCGGTGGAGCGCTGGATCCGACACAGAGAGAGTCCGAGCTGACTCCCTCCATGCAAAGAGGAGGGCTCCTGTGACCTGATCTGTCACAGAAGCCAATAGGAACCTAGGAGCGCATGTGATCAGCGCTTCCGGGTTCCTTCTCCTCCTTAGTGCTGCCGGCAGCAACAGCACAGCTGCTTATCTCTGCCGGGGGTAAGTAAGAGTCCCCCACCAATTACCCCCAACCCACCCACAGCCAGCCCTGACCCCCCCATCCCCC
>WMED01014160.1:0-14129 GCA_019650415.1 Pipa parva | reverse complement strand
TCTATATTTTAACTGGAAAAGTTATGGGTCGTCTTATACGCCGGCAAATACGGTATGTATATTGGTGTGAATTTTTGTCCTGGTAACACTTTTTAATTAGGATACCATATTTTCCGAACTATAAGGCGCACTTAAAATGCTGAGATTTTCTCAGAAATACAAAGTGCGGACGGTGCGCCTAATGTGTGGACGGGGTAACTTACCTCATGGGGTCGGCAGACATGGCAGGCATCGGCAGGCACAGGCATGGCAGGCATCGGCAGGCACAGGCATGGGGCAGACACAGGCATGGCAGTCACAGGCATCGGGCAGGCACAGGCATGGCAGGCTTTGGGCAGGCAACACGTGGCACACACCATACTCCTCCCCCCTAATTAAGTGCAGTGAATATTCATGAACTGGATCTACGTACTGTGCTGCGCCTTGTATATGGACGAAACCCTGATGGACAGCCCTGATGGAAGATGTGGCTTATAATCCGGTGCGCCTTATAGCCCGGAAAATACGGTATATTGTTTTGCTCTTTCTTTTAAATTCTCTATTATGGTTTTCTTATATTTTTAATAATTTAAAAAAATTTTTTTTACCATATTCGAATCATTGTACGAACTGAAAGATAGTGAAGCGGCTTTTGTTTAGGAAACAGAAAGCCTTGTTAGTTGAAGTGAGAGGAGGAACTGACGGATTGTTTAAGGTGTCCCCTTTCAAAGCATTGCTGAAATGTATGTTTTATTTGCCAGTTAGTGTACCCTGCTCTAGTTTATGTGTATCCCGTTACTTGTCAGCTTCCTGGAAACAACAAACAAATGTCTGTCATCAGTGACCCTGCTCAAATATGATACAATGGAGTCAATTAATAAAGGTCATTTCAACCTTATTTGCCACAATTCGATCTGTTTCGCCGCATTATCACTGTTTTTTGTTTTTTTTTTTTCCAACGCATTTTTTGATTTCCACCAATTTATGGAATGCCAAATAAAATGTATAAATTATTGATGTGTTAACACCATGACACTTTACATTACTTTCAGTGGAGATCCCTTAGAAAAAAAATGTACTAAAGGATCTCCATAGGGAATAATGGGTTTTCGCCTCCCTTAACCAGGCAAACACAATTTGGCGATAATAAAAGGTCAGGAGGGGCTTAATAAATATTAATATCGAGCGATATCAATATTTTAATCCTAATTAAAAGCATGTTTATATCAATATACTCGGACAGTGAAGTGATGGTGAACCTTTTTGGAACAGAGTGCAAAAAAAGTGATGTCCCTCACCAGCGCCTTCCCCAGAAGTGCAGGCGCTAATGAGTGACGTCATCACACCTGCATCAGGGGAGGAGCTCTGCCGCAACTATCCTATTGTGAATGCTCTGTCAGTGTAGGCCGCAGATCCAATCTGAAAACTGTCTGGTCGGGTCTGCGGCCTGCACTGAAGGACTGCTCACTCGCTGGGGGGTACAGGTAAAGCAGCAGTGGTGAAGGTGCATGTGCCCACAGAGAGGGCTTCATGTGCCATAGGTTCCCTGTACTAGGAGAAAACCTTTTTCCATTTTTATAAATATCCGCCAATTATATAGTGTCATAGTAATCATATTGTAACTTCCCTTCTAGGATTACTATTTGAGAACATTAGCATTTAATAAACATCCTTTTGTGACTTTCAATGTCCTTGAGCCATTGCCAGCTATATGTGAGTAGGTATGGAAACAGCACAGAAAACAAACACTTTCACCATGCCTAAGGGATGTTCCATTAGCAAGTATAAACGGAGTTTTAATTCTTCTGTGTAAAACCTTTCGCATTGTTAAAATATTAACACGTATGTGCTAAACCTGGAAGACCAAGAGCCTGGCACGGCAGAAACATCTACACAGTAAATGCATATTGGTATATTATTAGGGGCACACTAGGAATGTCCACTGTGTTTAAGCAGAAGTTAAAATTATATTTTTCACAAATAATAGGGGTTATTTATCAAGCATGCTAAAATGTATTGGTTGATAACAACCCTTTTCACTACAGATAGATAAATGAAGATAGGCTGTAGCAGTTCTGCCATGCTCCATTTCTTCCTGGTGTTCCACTCCCACCAATGAATACAGCAATTACGTATGGAGATGGAAGAAGTAGCGAACCAGAGACTTAGGGGGGGTTATTCACTAAGGTGCAAATTCGACTATTGAATTCTCAAACAGCGGATTCCTATAGCAAATCCGCAACAATTTCCCCATTGTAAAGTCACGACAATTTTTCAAAGCTAATATTGCAACAATTTTCTTATAATAAAGTCACGACTGTGACAATATTGTCATTATAAAGATGCGACTGCGACAGTATCGGCCTATTGCTACTGTCTTTATCTGGTGAATTCGCACCTATACGCAACAGTTTGGACTTTAGTGAATAACCCCCTGGCTACGTCTTCCATCTCCTAATCACTGCAGTCTGTTATATTTCTCTTTTTACTTTTGCTATTTTTCTTTCTCTTCTTACATAGTCTCTTAATTTTAACATTTATTTATTTTTTCCATTTTTGGAAGCAAATCAATTTTTCTGACAGAAAATATGAATAGCTGACTGGAGAGCTCAGCAGTATTCCAGTTAGTGACTCATACGTGCTGTCAGACTGACAGCAAGATTGATTTGCTTTTGTTCAAGATAAAATAAAAAAATAAAATAAAGATGATTTGTGAAAAATCATTAATTTACCATCCATCATATTTATGTTTAATCTGAGGATTCCTTTTACAATACAGCTTTATCTAAAATGACAGGTACTTAGCTGCCGCATAACTATATCCTACATGTTACGAATATTTAGAAATATGTCAATACATTTTAAAAGAAAAAAAAAATCTATCCATATATTTTTATCTAAACGTTATAAGTAACAGTTTATTCTTTTTTTAATTTTTTTTATTTTAGTACATAAATAGGCTGTGGTTATAACATGCTGAAGCAATTTAAATATACGTAAGTAATTTGCTTCCTGCGTATCTGCTGCTACCTATTCCCTGGTGACCTTCAGTGATTGCAGATGGTAAACAGTTTAGAAAGGAAACCCATTTAATGGAGAGGAAGTAGCTATATGCATCTCCTTCATGCACCAGGGGAATTTTGATTGTTAAAAGTCCAAATTATAGGAAGATCCTGAGATGAACTATGGTTTCAGGTCTAGTAATAAAGTGTGTTGAAATAATTCTATAGATGTACAGTTATGTACACTTCAATAACACTGTGTCGCAACTAAAATCTACAGGGTTATTTATCAAAGTCTGAATTGTCAAGTAAAGGTGTGAATTCTCCACTTCTCCATATTCAGGTATTCAGCAAAATCTGCGATGTGGCGAATTTGCCAGGTAACGACAGTTGCACACTGAATGGTTACGACTTCATTATGGGAATACTGACACAGCTGGGAATTTGCTATGGGAATTCTCTTTTTAGTGAATTCTCTGTTTAGTGAATAAGGAGTAGAGAATCAGAGAGTAGCCACCCGAACTGTTGAGAATTCACTTCGACATTCAAATTCTCTCTGTGATAAATAACACCCTCAGGGTCTTGTTGATCAAAGTGAGAATTTGACTGTCGAAATGAATTCTCATCACTTTGAATTTCTATGCTCTGATTCTCTACTCCAGACCTGGGCAAACTACGGCCAGCGGGCCACATCCGGCCATACAGACTCCTAAGACCGGCCCCATAGGCGTCGGCACGTTAAACACTCCCCCCCGGCCCTCTGAAGCCATCCAGGCCATTAATGCGGCCCGATGGCAAAAATAATTGCCTGCCCCTGCTCTACTTCGTGTCACCTGCACCTTTATGTGACAATTCAGACTTTAGTCAATAACCCCCTCAGTGTTTAATATGGGCATATGAAGTAAGCTCTGATTATGCACTCCCAAGGGGTCTGCATGTAGTCACATGAAGGGAATTTCACACACAAATCGCCCATATTCTAGTAATGTCAATTGTGTACATTCACTAAAAAGCATATTGTTGTGGAGACAATGCAGAGTGTCACGTGGTACTTTCTAAGTGCAGTCAAGCAAATAGCAGAGGCATATTGTAGGAAATTCATTATTAATAGGCAAATAGTGAAGTGATGTCATTTTTACCTGGATCTGTTTAAAGGAGCCAATGTCATTATAATTATCTCTTTCTATATTAATTTCTATATGTGCATATGGTAATAAAGTAATATCACCATTTTGTCGGATTTTGTCACTAATACTGTCAATGGAGAATAGTCATAAAATCAGTAGACAAATCTTGAGGAAGGGCTGATGCCTGCTGTGTGACAAGTCTTTGACCCAGTAAAGGGTTTATTAGGCAGCATGGCTGCCTCTAACCTCCTTTCTTCTGTCTTTTGATGTTTATGCAATTTTTACCGAAGAATAATTGACTAAATGGGCAATTATGGCGATGTTCGGTAATATCGATATCGAAATTTGATCAAAATTTTTAATCTGTTTATTTCTATGGAAAATCCATAATATCACTGGAAAATTTGATATCACGATATCAATATTTCTGATATTGCGATATCGATATTGGCGATATCAGTAAAATTTCACGATATCGATAAAAAAAAATCTTTCTATATTGCGATATCAGTGATATCGCAATATCAGTGTTTTCAATTTTATTTAATTTCGTCCTTTAAATCTGAGAAATTATGATCCTGTTTTGGAAATATTAACTACACCCAAATTCAGGGTAATTACAATTGTTTTTTACATGACTATCAATGGCAGACAATTCCTAGCTCGTGTTGGCATATGGTCACCCCAGTCTTCTAAGTGGAATTTTGACAGAATAGCACCAGGAATCCTGAAGTCAACCCTCCAGTTCTCCACCTTCGTTTAGCAAGTCTAATCTGCATATTCATGCCGGGACCTCTTGATTAATTGTTGCTTTGCCACATGATAAATACTTAAAGTGATATTGCATTTGCAACAAATAGACACAATGTGGTATGTAAATATGTGGTCAGAGTAATGGTGCGAACTGTGTGAGAATTCACCACATTGCAGAAAATAATCTTTTGCTGAATATTTGAAGTTGAAAGGTTGTGCACTGTTGTGAATTCACACATCTATGAGATAATTTGCAGTTTGATAAATGTGTCCCTTAAACGTGTACACAGATCAAACTATTGACAGACAGAGGAGACAGGACTATTTTGGCCATTTGTGTCAACAACATAAATTAGGTAATCACTCTAGGTTGGAGGAAGACAAAACTTGGTTTGTGTGTTACAATCACCCAATGAAGGGTTGCAGCACAGCTGCCAAGGAGTGTTCTGTGACTTGTACTTCACTATTTTGAGGGCCATGTTGAATGCTTGCACATATACAATATAGTGCACAGGATCTTTTTGTACTTTGTAATAGAGTTTCAATGTCTGCGCAACTATAAAGCACTGGTCAGGATTGCCAACCATCAGTAAATTTAATGAGTAAAACCGAGGCCAAATTTCTATGTCTCAACAAAAGAAAAAAGTCCAAGGGGGCGAAATTTAATAAAATATAAAATAACAAGTGATTTTGATGGATATCGCAATATTGATATTACCGATTTTGTGATATTGAACGATTTTTGCCGATATGGCGATGTTCGGTAATATCGATATCGCAATATCAAAATTCGATTGAAATTTTTCATCTGTTTAATTCTATGGAAAATCCATAATAATCACTGGAAAATTCGATATCGATATTGAAGATATCAGCAAAATTTCACGATATCGTTAAAAAATCTTTCTATATTACGATATCGCAATATCAATATTTTCAATTTTATTAAATTTCTTCCCATCTGAGAAATTATGATCCTGTTTTGGAAATATTAACTACACACAAATTCAGGGTAATTCCTCAACAGGGGCAATATTTACAGAGTTCTAGTAATCTATTGCAACCAATTAGAATTTGGCTTTCATATTTCTTGGGTCCTTGTACCAGTGAATATTAATACTTTATTGGTTGCTATGGGTTACTAGACCTCTGCAAAGATTTCCTTTTGATAAATCACCCTGTTAAAATCTTCTCTGTAGTGTTTGTGGGAATGAGTTGCATGGGAAATCCCCTCTAATTCTTGAACTCCTTTTTGCACTAAAAGGAGAAGAACTATAGTAAGATTTAATACTTCCCTGATCAATCCAGCAGCAGTACACAAGGGGTTATTGAATAAGTGAGAATTCGACTGTCAAAGTGGATTCTCATCACATCAAGTGGTTATGCGACAGCAGCAATAGTTAAGTTGTGGCCACGACAATATTCCCATAATGAAGTTGTGATTGCTGTCAATGGATAGTGCGCAACAGTCATTAGCTGGCGAATTCACACCTTTACATGACAATTCGGATTATAGTCCATAACCTCTTAAGTGTACTGCTACTAGATTAGCATTCGTCTCACAGACCTCAGCCCAGGATACTGAGATGAATGCACTGATTTTGTACAATCTGCACATTCACAGTTTTTTAAGTTTGGCGAGCTTCTGGAGTAGGGCGGTGCTATGTGATGATCGACGTCACATAGATACCTCGGAAGAGAGCTGCAGTGACGATTCATTCATCTCACGATGTAGTGTACTGCTGCTAGATTGATCAGGTAAGTATTATGTCTTACTATGGTTCTCCTTTAAAACATTTATATATATATATATATATATTTTACAATTGTCAGTTAAAAAAAAGTTTGAATGGCTGTAATCTCCTTCAAAAATGTCTGAACTGATTTCTCAAGTGATTACAATAGAAGTAAAAATATGATGATGCAGCACACAGTGGCTCATTGGTCAGTATTGCTACCAGTCAGCAGTGAAGCACAGGGTTGGCTCCATCCAAGAAAATAAGCTCTGAATGGAGGTAATTTCCTTGTTTTCTCTGGATGTTCTGATTTCCACCCAAGGCCTAGAAACATTCGGGTAATCAGAGGTCACAACAGTTGGCCTGATTTCCAGACGAGATCTCGGAAGTTTCCCGTGGTAAATATTGTGAGATTTTTTTTCAATCGGTATTTATCGACAGAAACTTTTGATCCAGTTTTTCCATTTTGAGTTTTCGATGGAAAGGTAGCCATACTACTAATGTAAAATATACTACTAATGTAAAGTATGGCTACCTTTCCATCAAAAAATTCAATCGAAAAACTCTTATCTAAAAAAAATCTCGCAATATTTACCGCGAGAAACTTCCAAGATCTTGTGGGAATAAACTCGGAAAAGCAAAATCAGGCTTTTCTGAGTTTGTTTAATTTCACCCTAAGCCTCCATTATTATAAACTTTCATGATACATGTACAGGTATATGAAAACTCAAGTTTACTTTAATAGTTATAATATCTTCATTATAATGCATGATTTAGATTGATGCCAGATATATGTATTGCTGTTGTAATCTGTTTTAGAAGAGCTTTCATTTTACACCAGTTAGTCCAGTCCCTTTACAGCAGGATCAGTCTGGTGGATCTAATTGGGTTTTCCTGTCCGTTCAATAAGCTGTAGTTGAAATAAACATTCTATGGCTAACAATGAAGCAGTCAGTGACTATGAGGCTGCCTGTTAAATCCTCTATAGCAGATTGATTTCACACTACTGTATTTGATGCAAGTTTGCTGGACTGAATCATTAAGACTGCTTGCATTCAAGTGTTTTTCGACTAGTAGGTCTGACACTCATGTTCCCCATTCCTTAGTTCAAGTTAAAAAGCAATTGGATGTGCTTTCTTTTATATAAGAACAACACCACCAAAAAAAAATGAAATTGCCTCAAAATCATTTATAGTTACTTTATATTTAATCCGTGCCTCCAAATATTCTAAATTTTATCTATAAAGTAAGATATTTAGCTTTTACAATTGGTTCTTTTGGGCACAATTTCTAAATATGTGTTATCTAAAGTACCATAGAAAACAATGGGACTGGTGAGGTCTGTTTAACAACATGGCTGCTATCAGTAAACATAAAAAAACAGACAGAAAGCAACACAATTCATGAATTTTATTCATGTCAGTCAAATCTGATTTATAGTAAAATAGTGTTGTATCACCTAAGCCTTAGAGCATGCCTGATTTTTGTTTAAACCAAAAACAGTAAATGGTATATAATGCTTCTCCAAACCTTTGTGTAACACTCTAGTAGCAATATTGTTCATGCCGTGGAAAGCCTGTGCAGTGACGGCAAAAATAAACTTTTTACTTGATATAATCATCCGACTGTTAATGTAGGAAAAAAATCTTTGCTAAATCGTATTACTAATAATAGCCACCTCATACCTAGAGTGACTTCTGTGTTTGTTCAGCCAGTCACTTATGTCTGCGTACACAGTAATTGTTTGTGGTGGTGCTCAATGACTCCTTCCTAAAATAATTAAGAAAGCACCTGTCAAAACAAGCTGTAAAGCCGAAAATAGAAAAAAGCATCATAGAAGAAACTGATTATCCCATAAAACCAAATCAAGCAAATGAATGCCACTGAAACAATCAATGTGCACAACTTTACTGCAAAGACAAATCTACTAACTTAGTTAATAATATTATAATGAGTTCATTTACTAAACTATTTAGATATTGTGCACATTCAGTAATCCGTACCATCCAATCAGCAGTTAGTTTTCATTGCCTCGAGTAGAAATCAAATTGAACTGCTGTGGGTTACTACATTGCGTTATGATGTCCATGTATGATTTAATTAACCTACTACATTTTATTAGAAGAGAGCAGGAAAAATGGAATAGGAACCATGGTAAAATGCAAGCAGTACCTGATGCTGCACAATAGAAATGATTTCACCTCAGAAAGTAAAGGCAGTTCTAGGCTTTGAGGCTTGCAACTTGGCCATTTTCCACCACACAGAAAATCATCAAGAATACCTCTCATCACTTTAACTGTAACTTCAAGTGGACAGCTAGTATATTCCAACATGGGGGTTTCCGCTCACAACCTATGTCAAAAGTTTCAAGTGGTGCACTTGCAAATACATTAAAGTGGACCCTATTCAAGTAATGCAGGGAGTAGTCTTAGCTGTATGCTAAAACTATTTAGCTAAGACTGCAGAAATTGCATCTATGTCTGTAGTATTAGCATGCAGCTAAGACTGCTCCCTGCCTCACCTAACTATGTCTCGAAGTTGACCTGACAGGTTCACTTTAAATTGAATTTAAAAGTACCCTATGCAATTTGCAACTACAATAAAAAAAAACACCAGTAATATATCAGCTAGTGTAGTACTGCGCTAAAGATGCCACTATAGCCAACCAAACCATTCACAGGAGCTTATATACAACAAAACCATGGAAATCACATTAAATATGAGAGAAACTGATTCACATTAAATTCACATTATTTTAAATTTCATTTCAGAGATGTTATGAGTTATACACAATTACTAGTCACCAAACCTACATGTATACAGTATACCAGTACAATCTACTTAGTCAGTATAATTGGCTCACAACTGGAGGGGAGAACCCCACCTGGCTTTCTGTTGCCACAAATGGGATACCACATGTATTTGTGTATTTGTGTGACAAAAAAAGCATACGTGCATACTTTGTCCCAATTACCCAAATTTTGCAATGTTGTGACAATACGTTACCCCTGTGGAGTGCATTTTGTCGTAGTACAGTTTTGACAGTGTGAGCCACAAAATGGCAGGTGGAGCCCTATCCTTATGTGTTAACATAGGCTGCTGTTAAAGACTAGATAGACCTTTAGCAGAAAAATAAACATTCCTTTTATATGTGTCTGCAGAAAAGTTTAAAGGGGGGTAGCCCTTGGACATCATTATGTCACAACCGTGTTAGCCTGATGATGCAATGAGTTGGTGGGCGCCGGCATATTAGAGATGGTGGCAGCCATCCATTAGACAGATAGGGCTGGACAGAGAGGCACATTGGAAGGCTAAGACTAACCTGGGGTGAGAGGACAGTGGCGATCATTTAGGGGGTGGCACTTCCTCCCCCCCCCCCCCCCCCCCCCCCCCCCCCCCCCCCCCCCCCCTCCCGCCACTCCAGACCCCCATGGTTCTTTTGAGAACACAGAGCTTGTGTAGCTTTTAATATGAAAAAGATACTTAAAAGAAGAAGTGGAAATTTTCTTTATTTTTTTCACCCTTTATCTACCATGTACATGCTGAAATTTTTGACAACAGTTTGCTGAGATCAAAACCTTTCTAATAACTTTCATATACTTGAACAACGGTTTGGAACGAACTGTAAAATGTACGAAATATGGATGCATTTTCCCAAGCTTGTTTTGTGTATTACAGGAGACATGTTGTCCTTTGACTCATAACATTAATTGAGTTAGGTAGCACATAATTTAATAAGTAAACGTATTATTTTGTGGTCTGCTGCCTCCAGTAGGTTTTGTGACTGCACAAACCAGGATGCTGTGCTTTAATAAACTCTCACAGTCACAAAAAGCTGTAATCATTGCTTGACTGATGTGAAGAAAATAAGCACTAAACACATTTCATTGTTGGTAGAAGCATATGGAAAGTGTCCTATGTCTGAAAGCATCATTATAGAGAGCTTTGCACAGGTTATTAACCACCCGACCTAATGTTTGCAGACCTTCCTATCTTATGAATTAAATCTACAAATGTCACAAGGAAAATGTAATGTAAACAGATTTCAGTCATTTATTATGTATAATTTAGAAACTCTGTTACATTTACTACAGTTCTTTGCAGCTCTACCCATTTTCACATGACTAATTTGGGCAGTTGTAAAGAGTGGATCTTGAGAGTCTGTTGCTAAAACTAACCTTTTAAAGGGCCACTAACTCCAAAAAATGGAAATTGGCGTTTGAATTGACGCAGTAGTTGTTTCTAGGCAGTATTTGTTAAAATATCATCTTGGAAGTTAAATTCCAGCTTTTTATTTTATAACTACACAAATATGTATCTTAAGTTTCCACAAAAAAAAAAAAAAAAAAATTCTACAGCCATTAATAATTTTATAAAAACACAAAGCAATTGAAATCAGGAATGTAAATCAAAGATAACATTTTTACAAGTATGATGTAGGAATAACTAATTCCTAACCAAATGGGACTTTTTTTTCTGGTCTTGCTGTTCTTATAATATCCTAATGTAATGCAATGTTGTGAAAAGGCTTGCTATTTAAGTGTTATAATAATTGGAAATCTAGGGGTTAGTGGCACACATTTATCTTTCTGTTACTGATTCAAGTATTAAAGGTTAGTCTCTATGCCATCTGGAAGCTTCCAATCAATAATAGGGCTTTGCTTGAGGAATAACCAAGCTACTAGTATTTTCTCAGGAGGACCTGAGCAGGCTGTATGAACCAACATAACTTATAGGGGAACTATAGTCAGATTACATCTTTACATATGCAGTACTATACCTTAACAAGAAGTGTTTCTCTCCAGTAGTTGTTTCATGTGAAGCAGAATGATTGAGTAGGCAGCAGTGATAAACTCCTGCACCAGGAAATGTGTGTGTGTGTGGTGTGTACTGGCCAGTTTTCCATGAAAAGATACCCTCCCCCAGATATTTTTACCCTACTTACTACTTAGCACATGTGCACAAGTCAGCTTTCCCTCTGTAATCTCCTGCATTCCAACTTAATTTATGCGGCCAAAAGGTCAGCACACTGCTTAACCAATAGCAGTCAGCTTTTTCTTCTCATGTTGCCTGACTTGCAGCATGAGGTAATTATGGACATGTAACAAGGTTGCAGCAACCAATGTATGGAAACCCTTCTCAATGCCCTGTGAAAAGTAGTACCAGTTCTGAAAGTCTCCAATGTCGAACTTTTAAACTGAAAACCTGATGTAATGTGCTAAACTAACAGTAACTGTTTGAGAACCAGAGTAAGTAATACTAGTGCATGTCTACTTGCTTGTTTGTTGCTAATTGTTAAACAAGCCTTCGGTTTATATTATAAGAGTCTGAGGAGCCCGCCTCTGTGAATATTACCACTGCTCTTCACTTCAATGCACCAGTGATAAACCTCATTGATTGTAAGCTAGGTGCTGCTTGCAGTGCACCTCTGAAGATCTACACAGGTGCCAGAAAGTGTAGCCTACCTTTTGCTTTAATAATGAATGAACAATTAACCAATGATTTGGTAAACTGATACAGCCTAGGGTAAGTGAAGGAGGGATTTAGAAGATATCCCTTAAAAGGTATATGGGTGACAACTTTACTCTAAGCTTTCCAAAAGACAACCAATGTATTCCCATATGGATCTGGGTACAAAGATACATGAAACTGGCACCAACAGAGAATGGAAAGATAAATGTATTTCTTAGCTACATGGTACATGATTTAAAGGCCCTTAAGGTTCTTTCTGAGATGGGGTGATTAAGAATTACTATTTGAGTATTGGACATTCCTAGAAATTTCATCTGCATGGAGCTCTCAAACACCCTTCTGTGAATTCATAATGTATTTTAATGTTAAAAGTTAAGGTTTTTGTTTAATGGCGTGACTATAAGTGTGCATCCAGGTGAAAAGCAGCAGTAACAACTTAGGTAGTCTAACCTTTTCTGGGTCCTGTCATGTAAAGCACACCCTGCACCCAAGGGACCAATTAGAATCCAGTGTAAGTGTGCTGCAATCAAAATTAGCAATCCTAAGGTTAAAAGGAGAAGAGTGCTACACATGGCTAAAGAAAGTGAAATTGATTATTAAAATATGGCAATTATAACCAGCTTTATGTCAACTTTTGAAATCAATATTTATATCTTAAAGAAATGATATCACCTTTTGGGTATTATTTATTAAAGGACTAATTCACCTAGCGTTCACATCAATATGATCAGGAAGACGCAAATTCGCTTCTCCTTATTCATGTAGCAGCTGATAGATTTGTTGAACAAGTGAGCAGAGTCAGATGTGGTGGGATGCGCAGTGCGGTGTAGTCAGGCAATAGTTGGATGCAGAGTCATGCAAAGTGAGGCGAATTCCCCCAGTGAAGGGAAGTGATGTCATTCTCACAATGTCCCATTAACTGTATTCTGTGAATATTCTATTTCTTTCACCTTGTCCCTAAGTCATTTCGTCAATTGGTCACAGTCGCCATTGTCTCTTTTGAATGAAAAGTCACCTTACACAACACTGGAGCCCTTCCATCAACCCCCCAATTTTCCAGTCTGACCTGGTGAAGTCAAACAGGTCAATTCAGAGCAGTACACCTTGCTTAATTCGCTTCTTCAACAGACTCTGTTGCTTGCTGAATAGCTGAACTAACGGTACAAGCACATACAAAGTAATGTGAAGAGCTCCGTAAGTCCGTGACCGTTGTAAGCATCCAAACTGGTAACGAATTCACCACATCGCAGGATTTGTTAAATAACTGGGGTTGGAGAAGGCGTGAAGGGACACAAATTCAGACTTTTACGCGACTATTTGCACTTTGATAAACAACCCTCTTAATGTATTTATCATTACACAGCTTGGCAAATTCACGGAAAATCTTTACCCAAATCACATTTCCTTTTATTTAGTTTATTTGCAGTCCATCTAGGTACACTCACCAACTCCTTTGAGTACTAAGTGTAGACCAGTTGTGCCTGCCATATTAAAATGATGAAGCTATAACACTCTGTCATGCTAGCAACCTCTTTATGTGGAGAAAACATGACTCAGAATATCTCTATATTTGAGGGGTTTGTGAAAACTAGAAATGTTCAGTTGCAGTTTGTCTTTTCTTTCATTAAAACTATTACTGTATGTGCATCTAATTAGAAGTGAACTTATTTTACTGTAAAAAATGTATCAAACAGAGCTCCAATTTTGTACACATAGATTCTTTACATTATTATTAAAATTACATACACACCCACATATCACATTCTAACCCATTTACGTTGAGAACAGCCAATAGGTCACAACTGCTTCTAGAGACAGCATGCTACTGTTCATGACTGAAAGCTGTTACAAATTCAGAACTGTAATATTTATAGATCTGAAATAAACTGCAGTCACTACAATCTCTACAGAAACATTTCTTTCCATAACAATTACAATAAAACATTCACTGCTTATACTCCACGCAATCGTTATTCTTAACTTTTCCACATTCTGTAGTAACATTCAGGGGGTTATTCATCAAAGTCCGAATAGTCGCGTTATGGTGCGAATTCGCGTCT
>WMED01014158.1:0-13896 GCA_019650415.1 Pipa parva | reverse complement strand
ATAGATTGCACCCTGGGCCGTCGCCCACATCGCCCATAGGTAGAACCGGCCCTGACCACCAAGACTCATAGGGCCTCATTGACTAAAGTTCAAATTCACCTATCGAACTCACCTTGCATTTACTGTGTTACATCAACTCATTGTGTTGGAATGTTGCAGTTATAACTAGTACAAAGAGTTAAATGGTAAGTAAACTCTGTCTATAAAGAAAGCCCTATTGTCTAGTAGTATAATGATTAAGAAACTCCTGGCTCAACGCTTAACTCAGCAGTGCTCAAATTCCCACTGTAACTGCTCTCTCCTTCTGAACAACTTTCCTATGTAGGAAGTGTATGAATGGAGCCACGCCCCTATCTCTCCCTGACTTCCCTCTCCACAGCCAACCTCACATTGGACAGCTCTTATATGCTCATGCTCAGGGTTATAAACAGGCTGTTTAGATAAGGAGAAGGGAAACACAAGAAGGCACTCTAAATAGTCAGTGATGTCACTTGGGGGTGGGGCTTATAGGCACTGCACAGGAAGAGTTTGTACACAGCATGACTGGGAAAGCAGGGCTGTTTAAACAAGTACTACTGATCCCAAAATTTTAATTTAAGTTGGCTTTCTATATGCATACATGTCAAACAAAAATAACGTTTTATTCAAACTTTTCATACCCTTTAAGGGACAAATTCAGCTCAGCCACATATGTGCATGTGTGCGTCACAATATTCAAACGCATTATGCATTCTTTCAACCTTAAGCTGACTTTACAGATTTCCCAAATATTCAACTTCATTTCTAGATCTTCAAGCAGTTGGAATAATCTTACAGTTATTTAATTAACTGTACAGTTTTTACAGAGATGCAATAGCTTTATGATAAACATCAGTATAAATCATTGATCTGCTGAAATGATTTCCCAGCATGTTATGTATATGCTACTTTGATTGATTCAATGCAATCTTTTCTACTCATTGACCTTTCCAATTATCTGTCATTATGGTTTAATCTTCCTAGTTTTCTGTTAAATCAGCATTCATAAAATGAATAATTCAAAATTCTAGGTTAAATTAGGGAATCAACTGTGAAAAAAAAAAGTATTCATATGTGCATTAAGGGGGGAATTCACTATCTTACGAAGTGAGGTGCGTAGTCTTCGCCTCACTTCGGAATGACTGAGATGCGCATGCTGATGTCCTGTGGAGTAAAGGGATTACCGTCTCGGCGAGGCAACTTTTATGCTCTCACCGAGACGGGAATCCCTTTAATGCGCATGCTGATGTCTGCTTGCAGGAGACCAGTGAGCGCGTACCCGACTTGGCGAAGTGATGAGAAGCTTTGCAAGGGTACTTCGATCTTTTCTCATTTACCCCCTTAAAAGAGAGGGTATTGGCTTAATTACTTTAGGTCCCATGTTTTGTTCCCCCAGGAGATTTTTTCCTTACTTTAAATGCCAACTCAACTGCAATAAGTATCTGATTTCCAGATTTGTACTGTTTTGTATAAGAATTTCCATCAGACATAATAAGTAGAGTGATTTTAGTGCTTGGAATGCCACTCAGAAACAAAGCCTACAACTTTTCAGCCAGAGGAATCAATTTACAATACTGGTGGGTAGTAAAGAATACGGGTCTTATTGACTAATGGATGAATTCACATGTTGAATTCACTTCACTTTAATTTGAGTAACATCTACAAAATAGTTGCAAATTCACTTCTCATTATGTATGAGGCTGTGTACAGATTTGTCGAACAGGCCAGCTGCTATGGACGCAGTCATATGTGTAGTGTGGCAAAGTCAGTTAAATAGAAGTAGGATGCAAAATCCTGTGAAGTGATGTGATTCCTCCAATGAGGCAGTGATGTCATTCTTACCATATCCCACTAACTGTATATAAGTGAATAATACATCTATTTCTATGTCACCTTGTCCATAGTTCATGTAAAGTAGTAGAATAATTTAGTCACAGTTGCCATTGTCATTTCACCTTATGCCATGCCGGAGCCCTGCCATCAACCCCCCAATTCATCACTCTGTTGTGGCGAAGTCAAACAGGTGAATTCAATGCATTACTGCCATGTCAAATTTGAAACTGCAACTTACTCGGCCAATTGGTCAATAGTCAAAGTACCTGTGCACGCGCATGCAAAGTGATGTTAAGTGCTCTGTAAAAAAGCAACTATCTGAATGAGATACCTGAATTACCTGAATTAGATGCATAATTGCCATATCACAGAGTTTGATCAATAAAAGAACATGGGGAAGTGGCAATCAAATGCAAATTGACAGCTTTATTTGGCCTTTAGTCAATAAGGCTCTTAAAACTGTGAGATGTGTTACCAATATGAAGAAAATTCTTTCAAACTGTTTGACGTACCCAAATAGACTATGAAGATATCTTGAGACTTCTGAGTTTTAATCAGCTGATATCCACATTAATAGGTTCCCTCTCTAGGGAGGAATTTAATTAATTCTGGTTCTTGGTCCTTGAAAAATCTTTGGAGTAATTCAAAAAAGGTTTGCAAAGTTACAGGAACATAACGTTAGGGGTTATTTCAATCAATGAGAATATTTTGCAACACTTTCATACAAGTTGATCAGAACTAGAGGTCTGGAAGGTTTTTTTTCCCTAAATTAAAACAAATTTGGCCAAAGTCTTCAATGGGTTTTTTACATTCCTCTGGACCAACAAGGGTAAACTTAAGGGTTATTTCTTTTTTTTAATTGATTGAAATTGATGGACCTATATCTATTTTTCTACTATTTTAACCACGAATATAAATATACTGTATCTAGTAAAAATGTTTTTGGAACAGTCCCAAATTGTCTTTATCATACCATACCTACTGTTGTCATTTTTTTAAGTAATCTTGCACTATGATGCATCAAAGATTATCTGTGATCGTAATTTGTTACAGAGCAAAGTCCAATAAAAGGGAAAAATCAACTCTTCCTTCACACATATGACACTTGTTACCTGTCCTCCTGCACCAGATATTTTACTACAGTTAAGTCTGTTTAACAATGTTCCACACAGTAAATTAAAATGATGTAGACTCTATTTTTTTTTTTACTGATTTCTGGAAGGGAGAATTGTGTTCCTTTGCTCTACAACTGCTGTCTGTTTAATCTTTTTGCAAAGTAATCTCTGTAGGAGTTTATTCTAAGATGTTACATTCAGCCTTCTTATGTGCTGTTAAACAAGCGTAAAACTGACTAATCTGACAGTGCTGTTTGAGGTAGGTCTAATTCTTATTTTCAGTGAAAGTGACCTGTAAAATCAAATGCATTATTGTGTCAATTTTCATAATTCATACACAGCAATTTTAAAGAAGGGGGGGGGGGGGAATTCATAAGAAAAAACACAATTTAATGAGTTCCATCAAAAGAGATTGAATCCACATTTCCAGTTCTGATCTGCATTGTAAGATGGTTCAGGCAAGATATTTGTGATTAAGACTTGTGGAAAACAGGAAAAGATGAGCATGAAGTAAAGAGAATATTCTCTATGGTGTAAATGATATTGCAGAAATAAATAAAAAAAACATCAAATATAGCTATTTTACTATGAACATTTCGAAACACAAAACATAGCACATGTTGCACGACTGTAGCATTTGTCTATAAATACAAGATTTTTGCATGTTGTATTATTTACTTAGTTTCAGCTATTTTTAGTTTATATCCACTTTCAAACAGAAAGTCCTCTCCTTCACCTGCTTCCTCTTAAGCAGTTCAGTTTGGAATGCCAATGCATGAACTTGAAGGGTTTAGATCAGTGGTTCTTAACCTTGTTTGAGGTACCGAACCCACCAGTTTCATATGCACATTCACCAAACCCTTCTTTAGTGATAAATCACTAGACATCCATGTCTTGACCTCCGTGGCGGAGGCTCCACCGAACCCCTGAGACCAACTCACCGAACCCCTAGGGTTTGATAGAACCCTGGTTAAGAACCACTGGTTTGGATAGTTCAGACAAAAATTAGAAATGCTCAGATGTACAGGCTAACAGAGTGACTAGCTGTATGTTTCTTCCTTTTTTTTCAGAATTCTCAAGCCTGTTGATCAAGTACCTGAAAAGACATTCCAAACTGATCAGCTAAAGAGGCAGTACAAGTGTAGAGTAGCATCTGTATGAAAATGAGTATAACGTCTTATTTAGTGATGACAACTGTTCCTTCAACTACGGTAGGATTGGAAGAAATCCATGCTGGAGAACATGGAGCTGGTAGATGGCAGGGCGTTTGTAAATAAAACAGTAGGATAACACAAAATATATACTTCTTACATAATCTCTAAATTTATTAAACTCCAAAAAAAGTTTCAATCAGTATAAATCCATTGAAAAATATCAATTGATTTTTACTGATCAAACAACCAAGATCTACTCTGGATAAACTTGTAAAGGCCAAAATTGGCCTTTTCGAGTTTCATAAATTTCGCCCTAAGGGGGTAATTCAGGAAAGAGCGAACTAACCTGGCGATACTTCGATTCACCTCACCGAGACTGGTATGCGCTCCCTGCTCTCCTGCACGTGGAGATCAGCGAACGTTTTAAAGGTACTTCGGCTCACCTTGCGAACACTCGAGTCGCCTCGCAAGACTGGAATACCTTTAAAGCGTTTGCTGATCTCCACGTGCAGGAAAGCAGGGAGAGTGTACCGGTCTCGGCGAGGTGAATCAAAGGATCATCAGGTAAGTTCGCTCTTTTCTGAATTACAACAGTGGAAGTGAAGCCAATTTTTTTTTTAATTTTTACATAAATAAAGGAAAGTGATTAGTGAGGAAGGGAGAAATATAAATAGACAATCATAAAACTTAAAAGAGCCACTGCTGGTAGTACCTTTAAAGATGGACTTTTGCATTACCCTCTTGTAGTGCCACCCTAGCTTAAATACGGTATTCTGATAAGCCACACTCAGGATAGTTGCACAGGTTCAGGCTGCTGCAGTAGAGGTTCAGGCTGCTGCAGTAGAGGTTCAGGCTGCTGCAGTAGGGATAGCATGTTAGTATACTAACATGGGTATAAATTATCATATGTATAGGACAGCCTGGAATAAGTCTTAATTGTTAATAAAGTTGATGAGGTAAAAGTATGAATGAGCTGCAGGTGTTGTATTATAATCCAATGTAATAGCATTATTTCTATTGTGCTACCATACTGTACTAAATGATGGCATTTAACCACACAAACATTTAGTCAGAAGCCAATTCATTTACCAGCATGTTTTGGTAAGTAGAGAACACAGAAGAACCCTGTACAAATAAAAGGAAGACTTACAAAATTCAGGCAGATTGCAGCTGTAAGGTATGGGGATGAAAGGAAGGTAGTAGGGGACAGGAAAAACGGATCCTGGTTCCACGTAGCTGCTGTGGTTTTAAAGGTCAATGCTTGAAATGCATCCACCCATATCCATATATATATGGTGTTATATACTGTGCCGTTTATTTAGTGCATCAAGATATGTACATAATATAAACATGTTCACCCAAAACATGTCATGATGCACTAAATAAACAGCATAGTAGTTACACTACATATTGATCTGCACTGCTTTTCACCTTCAATTTACATTATTAGAGGACAGGAACCATGGGACACTTAGGAGGTCTGTACTTATACACATGGAATAAACCTCTGGATGCAATTCTCAGATGTGTACCTGAAATAGCTCAAGATAGCACTACTCCTCCTTCATTGTCTACTAGTGAAAATAGAGTATATATTATAAGTTATAGAGTTATTTTAGAACTAGTCCTATTTTAAGAAATCCATCCAATAGTTGTTATGGGCTGGTTTTTCACATTAGCATATGAGATATGGTTTGAATGTATAGTCTTATGAGGAACCTTTAGTCATTCTGATATCTATTGGGAATGAGATGGACCTTGAACAGCAGTTGAAAAGTAGTGATATCAGATCTGAAAGACTCTTTGCTGCCAGTATAATTTGTAAATGTTGATAGCAAACTTTTTAAGCAATTCATTCAACTTTACTCCTTATGTGTCTAACATTGCTGTATCCTGTGTGGAGGAGTAGTTCACAGGATATTTGCAGTGATTAGTCACTTTTAATATATGCTTAAAATGTTTGCCTCGTGTTCCACCAACCTGTAAGAGATGAGTTTTATAAATACATGTGCACCTAGGAAAGCAGTCTAGAAAAAAGTGTTGCTTAGCCATTAAACTAAAAGGTGGATGGCTGACAACTCTATCTTGATAAATCATGGGTAATCATTGATTATCAACTAAGCCTATACATTAATTCAGTAGCTGAAGCCCCACACTTCCCGACTCTCCTATATTTCTTTCTCTTCGTATGTAAAAGCAATTAGAACACACATCAGATTTTCAATGAATATTGTAAAATGGAGCATGCAGCAATATGTAATATATGTAAAAATCTCTATATGGATAAGTACACTCTGCATACAAACATGTTGTCAGCATTAGAAAAGTCAAATAATTTATGACTACATCATCCCACTAGAGGTCTAGACAAAACAGTTTGCAACTTGGACATGGCTTTGATTTTGAAATATTTTGACAAAGTGAGTTTTCATAAGTTTGAGAAATGTGATATAAACAACCTCTGTATAATGATGTCACAGAAAAAAATGTATTTTTAATCATGTTCTGTTAGCTATCTGTAACAGATGTAAATTTACAGTATATTTGCATGGACGCAAACATTATAATTACTAAGTCTCATCCTTCACATTGCCCATGAAGAAAACCACTGTAAATTGTGTGCCGATGGAGAATAAACAGTTCTTCTGAACAGCTTTATGAATCTCACTATTGTATTTTTACAGGAAACTACTGCAAACCCACAAGTAAATATGGCATACAAATTTTAATTAAAGCACTTCCAATAAAGGAATGACTCCGTTTAAAAAAGATAAAAAAACATTTTTGCAAAGGGTCAATATACTTCAATGTTATTAAGACCTAGATAATCAATATTTGGCTACAATGAAGAGATTGTTGGACACATTTTACATGAGTTACAATTAGGGAAGAAAGTTTACTTTTGTAATGTATAAGAGTCACAGAAATTGGCATGCAAGTTAAGGCAGGGGTCGGAAACCTATGGCTCTTGAGCCAGATGTGGCTCTTTTGATGGCCGCATCTGGCTCTTTGACTGTAACGAGCGGTGCTCACATGCAAGCACCGCTCATTACATTCTGCCTGCTAATCACCGGCAAGCGCTGTAGAGAGACAAAGCTCTTCCGGGATGCTAGCCAATCCGGAGCTGCTGAGGTCACCGGCTTCCAGGTTGCTAGCCAATCTGGAGCCGCTGACATCACCTATGTGACGTCAGCGGCTCCGGATTCAAAAGGGCTGACAGAGCCACATGTATAAGGCTCTCTCAGCCCAAAAGGTTGCCGACCCCTGACCTAGGGGCAGCTATGGAGAAAGGCACAAACGCTTGAACTTTGATGTTTGTGAAGTGGTTCAATATGTAAAAACAATTTCATTTGTCGATTGCAAATAACAATGTCGGCCAGAAGAGCACACTGTCATCCATGCTTCTCAGGACATATATCTCTCTGGCTATAATACTGATCATACTGATATTCCTAACCTAGCAAAAAAGATAAGTAATACCTCTAGGCAATCCCCCTAACCCAGTTTAGCTTTATTACATAGGTGTACAGGTATACTGAACATAATCCTAATAAACATGCCTTTGCTCCCAGGCATAGTGTAATTCTGGGGATATAAAAGGATCCTCCATCATGAGACTGCAACAGCATAATAAAGTGCAATGTGTTTTAGGTTAACAATAGCAAAACATTTTGACTGGTAAAAGTAACAGCAGAATTGCATTTGTAGTTTAATAAATAGAAAATGGCTTATTGAAGAAAGACTTAGTTATGGTTAGCCTTCATATATAAATGTAATATATAAATATGATATATAAATGCATATTCCACATTTTAAATTTTACTTTTAAAATGTAAACAATAAAGTAGACATCATTCCCTTGTATCTAAAGTTTTATATGTAACCTTTACATTGGCATTTCGAACGCTAATATGCACTTATTTCATAACACACCCAGCCCTTTATAGGATAGGACTGATGTAGAAATATTAGCATTATATACTTAGCTTATGGCCAAACATTCATATAAGTGCTGATGAACTTGGTATTGATGAATCGTTGACTTAAAGAAGAAGATAAGCATGAATCTTACTGGAACAGAGTGTTTAAGTTTCATTCTGTTGTTCTTCAAACATTCTTAGAAACAACATATATTTTTACAGGTCCCAAACCCTTAAAAGGGAACTGTAATGTATAAATCTACTGCAGTAACTTGTAGCGGATGGTACCAAAAAATAATATTTTTTGTTTTTAGATTTTGGGTTACTAAATATCGTCTTATATTGCTTCTTTAAGATTTCCCTTCATGGATTTGAATCAGTTTTTCCACCTTATAGTAATATAAATGCAATATTAATATTATTTTTAACAATACTAAGTTTTGGTATTATCGTCATTATTTTATTGATGTCACTGAAAGGAACTAAACTAAAGAACCTTAACAAAAAAATGCGGAGTAATACTTTAATTACATGTTTAAATTATATACACAATACATAGGCACCCTCCTTCATCCTTAAAAATGACTCCACATATCTGTGTTGTGTCATATTGAGTCCATAATGATAGAAACATCAGTATACCTTCAGTTCACGTTTTGTAGCCAATCAAAAATTGACAAAATGGAAGAGTTGGTTTGCTGTAAAATATTCATGAGTTATTTCTCTTTGCACAGATCCTGCTCAAAAGGATTTCAGTGTAAACCTCATTCACTGGTCCATGTACATGAAATGGTGATTTTATGTTTTCTGGAATATCTTGTAGCTGAGGAACGATCTTACCCACAAATATGTAATTTCTTAGCAAATTCATTCTCCTGTGGTATCTTTCTTCAAATATGCTGGATTTAACAACCTGAAAAGGGATAATTTTCTTTTTATTGTAGATGCATCATAGTGAGTTTTAAAGATTCACTTTCATTTAAAGAGAAGTAGTTGAGGCTGCATGAGACAAGGAGTCTGGATTAGCTACTAGACATTTCCCTTATACCCTAACCAAAATTCTTGGTATTAGGATTAATTCCAAAACCTCTTTGAGTTGAGAAAATCAGGTAGAGATCCTCTTCTAAAGGACCATTAGATTAAACTGAAGCAAGTGTTTATGGTTCAGTCCTTATTGGGCCTGAATGCATAGGTTTTTCCTTGCTTTGGCTTCTTTCTCCTAATAAATATGGTCTAGCTATATCTGATGAATATGTCCTCAGTGGCTATTTTGTAGCCTAGCTGTTTTTAATTAGGCCCCTTATTGTCTGTGGTGCTAACCAAAATAGCCTTTGGATTTTCCAGAATTCAGAGCTTTATGTGACTATTTGGTCTTTAGTCAATAAGGCCCTAACACATTAAGGTCTGCAGCACAGGTCTTCATAGAGCTGAGTATCTGAATAATGGTGGGATCTCAGATATTTAAGTTTTATTCTCTTACCTATCAGGTCTATTGATTTAATGAGAAATTTAGACAAAGTTTAGTTCTTCTTTAAGGAAATAGAAAGGATGCATCTTTTTCACTCATAGAAGGCACCATACCTGTCAGAGAGAGCAACTGTTTGTATACAATGTGCTCCTGGAATAGTATCCAAGAATACCTAAGATACAAGCTCTTTTACTGATATTAATTAACCTATGCAGTATGAGTTGAGTTATTATGAATTGTGTGTTTGCTCGGTCATGTAATTGTCTTGGTGCTGCAAAGAGACACAAAGCACTGTGAAACACTGACTGTTTTGTGAATAGAAATATTCTACTTTTTGTGATGGTTATTTTAATGATCTGTAACATTCTGTAGATCAGATGTGAATCCGGTTCAGAGTTTAATATGTTTTATTGATTTGTTTGTTTTGTTTTTGTTGTTGATTATTTGGATGCATCACTGTTATATAATTCACAGTAGCTATGTTCTTATATCTTTGACATTTTATACTCTTTGAACACTTTAACTATTGAGTGGCTTGGCCTACTGACTAATGTCTAAGGACTGATAAATAACATTCACACTCAAATTATACAACAAATCTTTACTATTGGTGTACGCTTAAGAACAACCAAAAACCCTGCTCAACCTGTAATGTTTTTTCAAGTCCCCACAGACCCTGAAGGGGATAAATAATATCATATTTGCAAAATATTACAATTTGTTCTGTTCCAGAAACTGAATCTGTTCCAGGTATTTAGTAATTGTTAAACTGCATTGCCAAATCTGAGTTTGGCTCTGAGTGAGGGAGTGGCTCAGTTGGCTAATGTAACATCCCTGTATAAAGGGAGCCAAGTCCTGTGGGAGCATCCTGTGTCCTTAGCAAAGTTCCTTGTCCCATAGTGCTCCAGGCACCAAACTAAAATAGACTGTAAAACCTACAAATCAAAACTGTTTTTTTCCTGAAACATTCTCATCAGATTTTTGTGTGAAATATTTGGGAGGGTTATTCACTAAGGTGCGAATTTGACTGTCGAATTCGCAAACAGCGGATTTCCATATCAAATCCGCTACAATTTCCCCATTGTAAAGTTGTGACAATTTTCCCATAATAAAGTTGTGACAATTTTCCCATAATAAAGTCCCGACTGCGACAATATTCTCATTATAAAGACACAACTGCGAAAGTAGCAGCCTATTGCAGCTGTCTTTATCTGGCGAATTCGCACCTATACACAACAATTTGGACTTTAGTGAATAACCCCCTTGGTTGTTGAGTAGCAGTTTTATTAGAATACCATAAATTATTTACCCACAAATCAATCTGTCTATCTGTCTGTCTGTCTATCTATCTATCATTTTTAGAATACACAGTTTAAATGATATTCAACCCAAATGTAAGTTTTGCAATGCATTTGATCATTTCTTTTGTAAAGACACATACTGTGTTTTAATAATATCATGGTGTCAGCAATAGTAAATGGAGGTGTTTTTAGAGCTCTGAAGAAGAGTCCAACATTCTAAGACCCACGGAATTCTATCATCTGTTCAGCCTCCACTTACATTTTAGAAAAAGAGGAGCAGTAAAAGAAAACCAAACATACATCTTAACAAAGCAAATGAAGGAGCCAGACAGTTGACAATGATATATGACCTGTGTTTGATGTGCATGATGTGGTCACTGTATCCACATGTGAAAACTTTACAGAGCAAATTGCACAGTTCTACTGAACCTGGTCATTGAAGGATTTACTTGCACTTACTAACACTAAGATGCACATAAAACAATCTAAACATTCCTATACCAAAAGAAACTATGTGCAGTCAATCTCAGAACTCATTTGACTATTCGCTTTCACCGTCCTAGACTCTATTTAAGAAGAGAAAGACAGGGATGAAAACAAACAGGTTAGAGAATAGTTATCCAGTCTTGCTGACTTTAAAAACCCTTGCAGTATATTTTGGTTCTAGTTCATGGGAATAAACAAAACCCACTTTGAATATATATTTACCAGTGCACACATGGGCCTGCCAAGGAAACAGAAACAATGACTGATTTGCTTGTTTTTACAAGCAAAATGTCAACATCTGTACAGCAAGTGGAATAGGAAATTTAATTTCACACCAGCACGCATACACACACCTGCAGTACATGAAGTACTCTGCTATCAACAATGTTTACTTAGTCCTATACTTCCACAGGAGTGGGCGATAACCTATAATAAATAAAAAGATCTGTGCAACTGTCATTGTTAAGTAGATACAATCCATGTCTTGGCAAAGAATGCATCCAAGATGGGCACACAGTGTACTACAGTATAAAAAGTTTGCAAAGATACAGTGCCCCGTGCAGGAAAGGGCTGCAGATAAGTATACCTTGTGCATTCCAGTCTCTTTTTGTATTAATCACCTATAATGCCAGTGGACCCTCCACCACACAAGCTTGTTTCCACACCTAATCTGTCCCAGGCTATCTTATTTGTTAAAGGGTGTTGACTACCTCCTTCAAAGCTGAGGCACTAGTCACAATAACATGACATTTTATCCCATTGACAGGTATGAAGACATGTATGCCTTTCTCATTGAAGGGCACCATGATTGTCTCATTCAATTTTCAAACAAATTGAAGTCCACTTTCATGTTTTCAAGAACTCAACAGATCATTTTGATTACATATTCACCATCCTATGGCATAGCCCATGGCAGACGAGGACAAGTTACACTTAAACCAAGGACTGGAACTCAACCCTAAGGTTAAGAAACTCATGCAATGCATTACTGTTTTCTTACCCCTTGAGGAGTGGTGTGGTGTCTGCTCTATGCTGGCTATCATGGGTAGTAACTGTTTGGGACTCCCAATGAGGATTCAGGTTGCCCATTTTAAGTGAATACTATTCTTACTTAGAGGTAGTCTTAACTAAACCATCTAATTTGCCACCATATAACATAAGTTCTGGGATTTAAAATATACAGTATACAATAAAAATGGTTATTTATGTTTATTGCAAATCAATTACCTCATGAAAGTGACATCCACATTTCCCTTGCAAGAATTCTTTGTATCGTCCCATAGTAATGCTGAGAGTGTCCACTACTTCATAACCATACTGCTTTGCACTATTCAAGATGAGGACATTTTCATTATATAAATGCTTTAGTTGAATCTATGAAGAAATAATTGTGATTGTTATTTTAAGGTAATAGCAGTAGCATCTTAAAATGTACCTGTCACCTCAAAACTAATACTAATTTAGGTTCTACTAATGAAATAAATCCCTGCTAGATTGTGATTTAAGGGAATTGATTGGAGGAACTATAATGTCATTCATCATTTAGCCCCGCCCAACCCGACTTAAAGAAAAGACCATCATTTAGCCCCGCCCAGAAAGAAAAGACAGGCTGACAGGGAAGATGCCAGAGAGAAACACTGTATAAAATAACATTTTTTAAAATACATATATATATTTACAAAATCATTTATTTCATTATTGGAGACTAAATTAGTATTAGTTTGGAGGTGGCAGGTGCACTTTAAAAAAAAAAAAAAAAAATCCTAGATTAAGCATCTGTATTTGAATGGTTTGCTTCATCCTATACCTTATCTACATTCTGATATTTATTAGCATGTGAATTTTTTTGTTACATATATAATGAAAAACCATGCGGTATTATGCCAACATTAATTTTATGGGTCAACAGAAAACTGATCAACCACGGCAATGCACAAAGGAAGCAAATTTCCTTAGGACTTTTTTTTCTAGAACAATTCATGTGGAAAATTTGCAGATTTACTTAGGAATTTTTTTATAGGTCAATTCATGTGGAAAATTGTGGATTTTAGCTGTGATGCCAGTAAGCGGTTATGTGTATTGTGAATGTTTATGCATATAAAGTTCAGTCAGGGGGACTGTGAAGATATGCATGTCATGGGACTAAATATGGCTTTATGGCATACAATTAAGATGAACCCTGCCAGTCTTTCTTTAACTGATTTCAATCTAGTGCCCATCATACATATAACTTCATGTATTTTGTTTTACCAATTCTGAACCTTAATAATATTTAAGCGGCATAAGATTATTAGATATCTATAGATATTTTTAAGAAAGGGATCTCAAAATCATGTACAGTTTGCATCTGAGCAGGAATATATATTTTGTACTGAATACATATGTGCCCCCCTTAAAGTTTACAATAGCCAAGTTAAAGTGTAGTGAGGATGTTTTTGTAAGCCTGCAATGTAAACTAGACCCACAGAAAGTAAGGGAATCTCTGTACAATAGAGTCACTTTCAGTTCTGAGATTATGGGAAATAAGGTGGACCTGCACTTAAAGATGTACAGTCATGGCCAAAAGTTTTGAGAATGACACAAATATCATATTTTCACATG